>JALIZH010021438.1:0-19638 GCA_030522465.1 Rhipicephalus appendiculatus
TAAATGAGGGCATTCAGAGTGTTGCATCTTGCAATAGGAGAGGTGCTTTAACAATTGTTTCTAAACAAACCTTTAAAAGAACAACTTGTTTTAAAATTTCAGAAGCTTGGCGAAAACACATCTGCACTTTAAGTGTAGAAGGAAGTAACGTAGATTACTAATGCCAAATTAATCTAGAGTTTATGCTAGGGTGATTCGTTGGTATATGGGGTCTAACGTCCGAAAGAGACTCCGGCCAGGAGAGACACCGTAGTGGAGGGCTCAGGTTCATGTCGATCACCTGGGGTTCTTTAACGTGCAGCGAAATCGCTTAGCAACCCGCGGGACTCTAGCATTTCGCCTTCATCGAAATGCGGATGCCGCGGCCGGGATAGGACCGCCGTCTTTCGGGTCAGAAGCCGAGCATCGTGATCACTATAAGCTACCTTCTAAATTAGTGCATGTTATGTAGCAGGATTAATAACACGTTGAAGATTGTTTCATATAAATGTGAAATAACAAGAACCTGTCACAAGGCACATCCCGATTTAAAACTGAAGTAAAAAAACTTTTTAAGGCAGCGCGCTCGCCATATAGGGAGGCGGGAAAGTTCATGAACGGGCAAAATTCGCATCCGCCCTTTGGTAGCGCGAAGTCACGAGAATATTCTTATCCGCGAGGCAGCAATGAAACATCTGTAGGTTTCCCTGTGGCTTATTGTATTTCAAATACGTTTGTGATAATGCTTACCGCTCATGGACTTTCGTCTACCTTGCGACCTTCGCCGCATCAGATTTGCCATGAAAGGACACGATGCATTCGTGTTAAGAAGCTGCTGTGTGCCTATATGGGCGCTTCTCCGTTAAATATAGGAAGCGAGCACTTTGGTCTAAATGTTGTGAAAAAAATAGGGATGGATGGATGGATGGATGAGCAGCTTTATTCTTGTCCGGCAAGACGCACGTTAGCGCGTCTTGGAAAAAAAAAAAGAAATGTTATGCCAGTGACAATGTATTTTTTTTTGTCTTTCTTCCTCTCTCTTTCATTCAAGTGTATCTTGTGCCGCCTTCAATGCATTTCATTATCAATATAAGCGATTGCGCGCATTGCTTGTGCTGAGTTTCCCCATGCTTTAGGTGTTGTGTAGCGCGAACTGATACAAAGGACGAATGGCACCAAAAACAGGCTCTGAGTTTCCCACGCTCGTCACCTTTGCTACGAGTGGAACTGGTTAAAACTATTAGGGATTAGACGCGCAGAAATTCCCAACCGAATGTACGGGGAAGCGCCTTCTGTTGGTGGGTTTGAACCCCACCGACGGAAGCAGGACTTTTGGTCCACTTTAATTCCTTTGAGTTTATGTCATAATAATTACACAGCAGTTAAAAACAACAAAAATGTCCCCTATGATTCATTAGCCTTAATTCTCTGTTAGATTCATTTGGATAACAAAAAAAATCAGGCTCTCGAAAAATATTCTCCTTCTTTCGCTTTTTTCTTATATTGTCACGGGTTCATGACGTTGACAAAGGTAGCACTCGGCGTGTCCAAGGTGAAACTCTTTATTTGGCCATACTCGTGGCCGGGAAACGGAAACACAAGCTACAGCAAGCAATGCACGCTCTACACTGATATCGGCGAACAGAGCGTCGGCTGTCGATAATCTGATCCGCGGCAAAGCGCGTAAGCATTTATACACGCGGCATCGAACATTAAAGCGTTATCGCTGGGGACTGCGTTTGTTCGAGATAAACAGAGCGGTTCGCGTTTGCGCGCTCAAGCATAACTAAAGTCATCTGTAATGTAAGACATAATGGTGCGGTTTTCGCAAGGCAGAAACTACACGTGTAATGGGCCGGGAACATAAAACATAGAAAGAAACGAGTGTGTGTGTGCCAATATGCACAGGCACTTGTCTTCGTCGTGATTGGTCCTTTATCGTGTTTTTTATCTTGCGCTATTTCTCAAGTGTTGATCGCCCTTTAACGTCTTTTTTTTTCTCCGTCGCTCATAATGCCGCTATATAAATGTGATAAATTGTTGTAGAAAGTCGCAGTTGAATGGGATATCAGTGTCCTTTGATGAAAGGGCTGACAGCGACTGCCTACTCCGTTAAAAGTCTTTTCAGTACGATCTTTAAATACAGCTGCAGAATTGTCACTTCCGTTTTCACAACAGAGTTGGACTCCTTCCGGTTAACATTAGAGGCATTTCCAGATAATTTATTCATGCCTCTCTCTTCGTCGTCCTCTCTCTCTCTCTCTTACTGGAGTGAATCACTACGAAATGCGTCTGCTTCAGCTGGCTGCGTTCCTTACCTTTGCTGGTAAGCTTAAGCTTTCCTTACCCCTTTTTGCGCAAGGTATTGCACAGGAAGCTTCGCATTTTACAAAACGGGATGAGTTCCCGAGGTAACATTCCTCTGATGTGGTTCTCTTCCTATATTTTTCTCTCCCTTGCCATTGTGATATCCCCGCGAAATTCATGCATGTTGATTTGAATACTGAGAGCATCCCGCCGTTCATGGATTACCTTGTTTCAAAGTGTAGATTTGCATAGGCGTGCGCAGGGTTCCCCTTCAGTGGGGGCGACGGCTCGTTGCAGCACCCCCTTCCCTATTAAGTCAATGTATGGGGCAGCCTTTGCGCCCCCCCATTCTTAGGTGACTAAGTGGGGCGGCCGCCCCCCTGCCCCCCTCGTGCGCACGCCAATGTAGATTTGTGAGCGCTACCCATCGCCTGAAGAAGGAGGCTTTTTTGAGGACAAGGCGTGTCGCTTTCTCGTCACAGGTTTACCCTATACATTATTTGTTCGCTGCAGATTTGTGCGTTCGTGGTGGCTTATGTTGAATTCCAATGGCAGAGTCGGAGCAGCCGACGGACTCCGCGAGCGAGCACTCGACTCTGGCGTAGAGTAACGCCTCCAGATCCGCGATTGAAACACAACACGTGCCGCTGGAGGAAGGAGGAAGCGGAAGGTCTATCTTTCGAATGACGAACTGCCCAGAGTACCTTGCATACAGTTATTCCATTCGGCTGTCAAAGATTCCCGCTCGTACGCAGTAGTTTCAACGTCGCTGTCACTATCCAATGGAATCTCATGCGGGAACTTTTCTGACTCGGAGCTGTCGCTGTCGAGTCCATGCCGTCTGCCATTACCACCAAAAGAAGCGACTACCAGCGGCGCCCCCAAGCAGGCAAAAGTGTTCAAGGAAGTACGTCACGCCGAGTTCCGGTCCACTCCGCCGATTTCGGCGGAGCAGCTTTCCTGCTCCACGGAGTGACTCCCGCTCTGAATCCACACCGACTCCCCCATTGGAATTCTTGACTTCTGCCCTCACTCTGCCATTGGAACTCTCTTGCTCCAAAAGGAGCAGAAAAACTTGCTCCGACTCCGCCATTGGGATTCAACATTACTCTTTGGTCGCGACAGGGCCTGATAGGTGCTTGGAGGTGGTCTTGTCTACCGCCCTTTTAATAGAGGGTTCTAGTGCCGGGCACCTCTAAAACCGTTGAGTCTCCAAGCTTTTGCTTTCTTTTTTATTCTCCTCGCTTTCTCGTCGCCAGCCGTCCGGAAGAAGAGTATGCAGGCCGCTTGAAGACCCCGGCACTAAAACTGTCTACTTAGACCTCGCACTGCGTGGTCCACCAGCTCAGGCGTGAATGTCCCTCCCAATAGGGTACTTTTTTTCATTTTCCCAATTCGTAGATTTTCTTAAGGATCTTAAATTGTGTCTTTTTCATCTCACTGTACGCAAAAACACAAAGAAAACGACAGCACAATGGCATTTACTCAGACCTCAAAGAATTATTGAAAAGAAAGCATATATAAGCGCAAAAAAAAAAAGGGGGGGGGGGCCTTCAGGTTTGTCAAAACGGTAGGCCTTTCCCATTTCTCTGGTCAGGCTTTCAGATGCAGTAGTTTTCAAAATGTAACTCAGCCTACTAGCCCAGTTGCCCATTCTGCTGCGATCTGAAATCATATTAAACTGATCTGAAAGAAAAAAATTGCGCGTGCGTAAGCTTATGTCAAACACCTCAATAAAATTTTTGCAATATGTAATTCTCATAGCAAACGAAGCTTAGTTCATATTATGCTGTTTTTGCTGCTAATGATTCAGGCGCTCAACGCGAGACTCACCGTTTAGTGTGGCTTATACTAGTATGCGCTTCACATTCACCGTGTCCTTATCCTCAGTGTAGATATCTGGGTCAGAGGCATATTCATCGTAGTTAGGCACATAGCTTCACATTTCTGTAATGACGTCGACAGAACTTCTACGGAATCTCCTAACTCACAAATAATGGAAGGTGCATTTTACACATTTCGGCCAAGATTTTTTCATCTCAGTCGAATGCCAGGCAACCGTAGCTGGTCCCTTGAAGAGTCTGGTTAAAAATGCTGTCTTAAGTATTCTGAAACTAATGCGGCGAAATACACATGTAGGCAACATTATCTTCGACTTCTGA
This sequence comes from Rhipicephalus appendiculatus, assembly GCA_030522465.1. Lineage (NCBI taxonomy): Eukaryota > Metazoa > Arthropoda > Arachnida > Ixodida > Ixodidae > Rhipicephalus > Rhipicephalus appendiculatus. Next base: position 4,449 of record JALIZH010021438.1, read on the forward strand.
TGATGCGAATCTTTAGACAAAAAGAAACGTCGTTGCCTTTCTTTCAGTTTGACGCGTCATGCGTAGTGCTCGTTGTTGAGTGATAAGGGCGATTGCCCTTTGCATTGCCAGAAGTAGGCATTCCATCCTAAAAGCACAAGGAGCTCTAACGTTTGACTGGCGGTCATTCGCGCTTCATTCATCGAATATTAAGCTCAGTACTTCTCCAGTGGTATTTGGCACAGCACGTGCTACCCTTTTCGTGAGGAGGAGTCTGCACTTCACCTCAGGAGCTGGGCGTCACGTGGCGAGAGCAAAAACGTCACAAATGACGTCATGCCACCTTCGTAAAATTTGAATGAAAGGCAAGGTTCTATCAGATGTTCATTAAGTGTCGCTACTTTGCCGGTTTCAGTGGTTGGCCCGTGTCACTGGTGGGTCTGCAACCTACGCCATTCCGCTTCGCTGTTTTCGCTATTTCTCCAGCATCACTACTGCCAGGGTCGACAGTGACATGCCACTCTGCTAGTGACGTCATACGTGACGTTTCGGCTCCGGTCACATGACCCCGAGATGTTGAGGCGCAAATGGACTGCACTTTCGTGAGTGGCCGCAAGGATATTCCTGTACATAAATTTAGGTGCAACTTAAAACTTCATGTGGTCAGGCTTAAACTACAGGGTCGCTCAGTAGTCGTGCAGTGTTTTCTACAGATATATGAATTAGTAAAGCTTATCCTAAAGCGCGTGTAATGCAGTTATGGGGTGGCGCAACTCTATTTCCGTCGTTACTACCGTAATAAAAATCGAAATTTGACAACTGCGCCAAGCATGTGCCTTTCACGTTTCATTACAGGTTTCTGTACTTCGAAAAATGCCAAAGAACCGCACAGGTGCCATGAAGAACATAATACAGGAAATTGCACAGCAGTTAGCAAAAATTGGTTTTACAACACTTCGTCCAAAAGATGCACGGCACTTAGTTCCAGAAGCTGCAACGCTGGAACACAATATTTTAGTAACATCAGCGATTGCAACCGGCACTGCCGTGGTAAGTTTCTTTTATTTGCTTACCACGTTTTTTTTACAATTTTCTTATATCGCTAGCTTCATTCCTTTCAAGAAGCGGTGTGCCAATAGTGAAATTTAGCACCGAATCGATTGCGAATCGAATAGCGATGACACTGAACAGAATAAAAATACAAATCGAATACTATTTGAATAGTTTTCGAACGGTGAGGCAACAATTTCAAAATGCTGTACTTCAAACACGCTCACAACTTTCTGATTAAACTTTCAGTTGGTAGTAAGCGCTTGTCCGTGTCTTTCCTGTCCCTGTCTACGTATTGCGCTCGTACTTGAAAAACAAATATTCATACACTTTAACAAAGGAACATTACGATTTCAGTTAACTGACAAAAATACTGTAATAAAAAAGTGAGGCATGCTCGCGTACAGTAGCGGCTAGAGCCTTCGAGGCATTTCGTAACTGTAGGCTGAAATACTGCACTGGCAACATTATTCTAGATGGTACATTGTCACCAGGTTTAAAATAAAAGTGAAAAATAACAATGAAACACTGTTTCAAGAATGAACATACTCACACATCTCGTGGTGGTGATAGTGGATTGATGACACGCTCGCTTCATCGACACTGCAGTTTTATGCTAGAACGCCTTCGTCCGGCAATCAATATTGTCACGTGGTCGTATCGACGAAGGCAGTAGGCAGTAGTTCCAAAGATGAAACACTTTATTTGGGCCGAACTTGTGGCCGGTAAACTGGAAAGGTGAGATTACAGCAATTAACGTTGGCACTGATAGCGGCGAACAGAGCGTCGGCCGTCGATCAACTGTACATCGTTGGAATGCGCCGGCTTTTATAACGCACGCGTCGAACATTCTAGCCTTATCACTAGTCGTCGCGGAAGCTCTGGAATAATCTTGAGTGTTAGCGTCTTGCGTGCAATCTTAACAGAACGATCTACTACAGGCGAGAAGCTTCTGGAACAATAAGGCGCGGTCTGCGCCGACTACTGCTGATAGTCTTTGTGGGCGGAAATCGAATACAGTGAAAGAAACGCGCGTGGCAATATAGCATCGATAGTCCCGTAAAATCTTGGGCTGCGTGCATCTTGGTAACTCAATGATAAACCGAAAAAAAAGACCCTTCGCTATTCCACGTTTCCTTCTATCGAAAGTTTCCCCGTCAGTGCTGATTATTCTAAAAATATTTCGTATTTTGAATATGCAGGGGTTCAATTCGCGTTCAAAGTCGAATAAAACGCTAGTAGAATTCGTTATTAAAATTTTTCGATCATTCGCATGCCCCTGATTTTAAGCAACGAAGCCTAGTTTCGTTCGTCATTGCACAGATTTTTTGTGACAATTCCGGTAGAGCATGTTCTCTTCAATTTAGAATACTTATTTCAATCGATGCCATGCTCTGTCTGGTGCGAATAACAGATGAAATCAACTTAACCTGTCTCTTACCTCGCAAAATTTCCATTGTAGACCGTATTTATGGCGTGTGCGCTATGAAGCCCCATCGAAAAAGATGCTATCGTCAAGAACTTAAAGTCCGTTTCAACCCAGACAACCAAACTTGTGAATGGTACGCGACAGGCTGTTACAAAGAGGAAAATTCCTTCAAAGATATGAACGAGTGTTACGATAAATGTGGAGGTAAGTAAACGACACCGTGGCCTACAGTGCAAGCTTCCTTATCTCACAGAAGAAGAGTACCAATGTGGCCTTCCTTGGTTTTGTTTAGAAAAGTTCGCCACCGTACATGTTCTTTTCCCCTCGCAATAAGTTAACAACGTTTCTCTTCAGAAAAAATTCGGCAGATCCCACGTACCTTGGGGATCGATGTTATGCGAAGCATGCGGAGGGAAGGTGACGGAGTTGTAATTTTTTTATTGCGCGAAAGGCTACGAAATGACGCTAACGGCATGATCAAATGTTTTACGCACAGACATACGTTCAACAATCGCATATGTTTCATTTAACCAGTTCTTTACAGTTGCGTAACGATGCCAACAGCAACATGGGTATTAGCAACATCAGAAGCGGATAAGCTGATATCTAGCGCATGTACTTGCGAAGATTGTAGTCGTGGCAAGTGCTATGTAGACCAACTTCAGTGGATGGCGTTTAAGTATTCAACTGGCATTAACCCGACCCGACGCGACGTCTGTATTATAGGAGTAGATATGTTGTGTTTAAAAATTAGATAGCCAGCAGTGCGACCACAATTGACGTTTCACGAACATGAGGGTCTATTTGGAAAGCAGTTCTGAGACCTGGCGTGGCTCTTTGGTAGAATACTTGATTGCCACGCAGATTGCTTGGGTTCGATACCTGCTGGGACCCTGATATTTATTATTTGTATTAGCTGGGTCAAAGCTGCCGACGTCAGTTTTTCTTAACGGTCTCGCTTTTAAATTACTAATGTCTGTCCTCGCCATTCCATGGTAGACATAAATTGTCAATCACCTGTGGCGCATACCCACATACCGCGGCCCCTGGTATGCGGGTATGTGCCACGCAGTGTCTACGGGAAAGGGTTTGACGACGTACGCGACAGGATTTTCACGTTATTCATGCCATGACCAGCCAGTCAGATTCGTCAATACTTCTTACCCTCCCATACAAATTTTGGTATACCCCAAGTTAAGGAGGCGATCACGAGAGCATCCAGACGTAGGCGGCTAGATAGATAGATAGATAGATAGATAGATAGATAGATAGATAGATAGATAGAAACGCAAAAGTGCTTACAGTACGCAAAGAAATGCTTCGCATTTAAACGCAGGTCGATAAAGGTTGAGGATAAGGATTCAATCCCTGACCAAGTCAAGTGGGAAACAGAGACGTTTCAGGATCCGGACAGGTTTCTCGATCACACTAAGACCCCGAAATGTCTCTGTGTTTCCACCTTGACTTTGTCAGTGACGGTACTTTATCCTCATCATGTCACCTGGCCAGACGAACTTTCGTCAAAGTCTTGATTACTCGATAAAGGCTGTGTCGTGTGTTGAGTATATTTCAGACAATAATTGATATGCGCTCGTACGCACTACATACGCGGCCATTAACTATTTTGAATGACATGCTTACATCACATGCCTTTCTAAAACACACGACTAAACAGGATGGTCATCAAACTATTGATGCTACTGGCACGAACTTATTGTGATGCTGTGTTCATTGTTGCATGGAAAAACACTGCCCGAAACCTCGTTATGTAATTTTAGTGGGCACTGTTCTAATCGATTTTGTAAGGGCAGGTAAGCGATGAGCGCGCACTTCGCTGGCTATGGAGTCAGCATAATACGGGTGAGCACTTTACGGATGGGGTTTGGTTCCACCATATTTGGCTGTTAACCTTGCCGTCTCGTATCCTTAACAACTAAACGAGCAGTGCGACGGTTCACGTATACACATGAAAACGGTTACGTTGGTGCATTAATCGTTTCCTCACCCTTATCAATTGTCGTCGTGACATAAAAAAACGCTTAGCAGCTTCACTACTGTGAAACCTGGGGAAGTTTGTAGCACGGGCACCCAGCGATTCCCGTTCGTAGAGTCCCCACTGATCCGTTTACCAAAGCGTCGATGACGCCAGTGTTTGAGGTAAGCATGTAGGATTCCCCCGCCGCGAGTACAATCTTGTTAGGATGTGCAACATGTGCGTTACTTATTGCTGCGCTTTGTCTTCTTCCTACTTGTTGCGGCAGTTGATATACACGTAATGTGCAGCGAGTTCCATCAGGTTGCTTCCTCCATCAGATGTAGTGACACAGCACCGGCGAAGCGCAGGGTGAGGTGGTGGCGCGCTCTCCTGCGCGGCCCCGGCGTCTGCTGCAGGTTTCCGAAACGTTTTAGCAAATTTTGGTCAATTATTGCAATTACTTCTTGGTTAATTCTGTGAATCATAATATTTCAGACCTTGTTCGTTCATTGCAACCCGGTTTCGAGCATTGCTAGTCTTGTTATGACCTGTATTGAGCGCATTACTGCGTGCGTGGTCACGCTACTTGAGATACACGAATGGACGATAAGCCGGGCCGCTAAAGTGCTCCGCACTTAAAAGTAAATTTTACATGGTCCTCTTGATTGCCACATGATAAAATTTGACAATAAATAGTTCCTTGCACACTTATGATGTTAAAAGCATTATGGGAAATGATGTTCAATAAAGGAAATCTGGGCTACTTTGTAAGAATGCATGGTAAAGCAGGTAGCGCAAAAGAACAACGAACACAAGCGCGGAACAAGTACGCGTAACGAGTGCTAACTTCAAACTAAATTTTATTCTCAGAATCCACGCCTCTTTATCACAGATCAAAACACCACACTGTCACCAAAGAAAGAACGACTCATACAACAGCGAATGTCATGACGCCACAACATCTTGATCAGCTCTTATAACGAAAAATGATACACGCAAAAGCAACACAGTCAAACACGTTATAAACTGAACACAGGCGAAATACGGAACGCATGCTCAAACTCGAGATTACTTTTTTCATGCGGCAAGCGTAGACGCCAGATTAGCCTTAAATGAACGCTAACTCACAAGGGAGTAGGCTCACGGAAGGCTGGCTGACACATACGAGATCGTTCTTTTGAATCAAAAAAAGCTTCCACGATCTCTCTAGACACCTTATTACAGTTCCAGTACAACACCGTTGTGGCAGTCAAAAGCGGTTCACAACCGCACTGCCAACAATTCATCGCGAGATGTGATTATGGTGAACCTTTAAGAAAGATGAAGTGCTCTCCGGGCCTAGTGTTCAAACATCTGTCCATCTCGCCAATGTACTTACGTCCGCATAAAAAAGGAACGCAATAAAGAACATTGCAGCTGCATGAAACAAAAAGCACACCGTGCGTAATGGTAGACCTAGCCTTTTTGTAGTCTTCTTTACAGCACATGCGCATCTGCAGTGCTGTACAAATGGCGCCCACCTTGTTTTTCGCGGTGAAACCAATGTCAACGTCATGAAGCGATGCCACATTTTTGACGCGATGAGATAGTCCATGGATAAACGGTATAACGGTTAAATGGGTTGCTCTAACGTTCGTACCTTTGAAGCACACACTGCTCCCTGCTTTTACAGCCTTCAAACGCTTGAAGGTGGCAGCAGTAATGACAGCTTCTAGGTACCCAGCTTTATGACGCTTACTGACCTGCCCATTCATGTTCTGCGCCATTAAATGTCTGCAAGATTTCTTTAAAGATGAGTGAATGCAAGAAAAAAGCGATGCCTTTCTTGACAATCTTCAAATGGCAGGAATTACAGCTGAGAAGGGTTTTTACAGAACATGGCATGTATTGCCAGCATACATGCGAGCCCCTCTACGTAATCCGCAAGTCTGGAAATTGTATTACATTGTATTCGGGTGTGTCAAATGAGAAACACAGAGCTTGGTCATGCTCATTCAAAACCTTAGGCAAAACTTTGAAAACTTTAAAAACCTTAAAAACCTGACAGCCTTAAGGCTAAACTTACTCCTTTTTTTTGCATCTGCAAATAACCAGCTGCGTCTATGAATGTTTCAGAAGCAAAATCTTTTACAGACACTTTCACAACATCTTGTAAACAGGGGGTCAAAGTATCGCTGGCGTTGGGGCCCAAGGAAGCGCGCCTTTCGTTTCACACTCAGCGCTCGCACTAAGCCCTCTAGGAGGCCTAGCCGGCAGTTACTCGTCCTGAACCTATATCCACGTGGCATAATTCACTATCTGTAATTCGGTGTAGCCTCTTGCAGAAACGACACAAGAACGCGAGACATTTGCAGGCGCACTAACCACGATCCTTTTGTTAAAGGTACGCGTACAACACGCTCGAAGAAAACCATCGTTTCTACGTGCAATCCAGGAACGTACTCCTTCCTAGACATAAGTGCTTGCAAAACCTCATGTAGGACACTGTAATGCACACACTGTTGCACGCAGTCCACCTTGCTGAACATCCATGCATTGGTACAGGCCGGCGCGGTCATTACTTTGTCATTATTTCCATGGCTACGCTATGCGTGCTAATTCATTTCATTGTGTGATACTTAACCTTGAAAGCTAGGCTTTTTTCTAGGTTTTGTTCGTTTTGCGTGCTCTATTTTCCGCTTAGCACCGCAATTATGGTCTCCTTTCCAGAATTTGTTACAAACCCCTGTGTTCTTCCCATCAGAGCAGTTAGCGAGGAAGAATTCTTTTACAATCGAATGGATCAATTCCGGTACGGCTACGACCGACACACAAGGAAGTGCGTGAAGTTCCCGTGGTCACGCAATCATGGAAATATCAATAGCTTCATATCACGCATAGAATGCCTCAGGACCTGCGCACGTGAGTTGAAATCTTGACAATTCTCTGAGCGGGAAGAACTTACGGAGAGAAATTCTGCTTCACAGCTATGCAAATGCTCGATTGTGCGGTGCTCCTACGCATGTCCGGCGAAATCAATATGGTAGATTGAGTGTTATTATAAGAAACAAGACGTCAGCGAGAACATCTGTGACACCATCCCATTTTCTCAGTGTTGTCCCGTTCAAGCTTCCAGAATGCTGGACGTATCTGAGACACCAGCCATGCTGGTTAGGGAAGCAAAATTACGTGGGGAAATTTCTCCACATTTCGGTTTGCTGGATGTTTTAACGCGAAGTATGATTTTGAAAGTATGCCAAAACCTTTTTCAGAGCTAAAAATGGAGGAAGGGGAAATGAAAAAAAGAGCAGTGAGGTCAACCAGATGCTGGGAGAACAGGCTTAAGAAATAAAAAAAAAGCAAGAAGAGGGAGAAAGGAGCTATCGAGGTCGCATATGGGCGCCTGTCCATAAACACCTACAATCGATCATTAAAGGGTCCTACAACACTTTCTAAGTAATCACTGAATAGCTTCATTAAAAGAGTTTACTGCCTCGCGAATCAATTGCCGAAAAAAGTTTTTTGAATCCGTCAAGTACGAATGGAGTCACAGGGATTTGTCAAGCACTTTGAGCGCTTTCTCTCTCCTTTCATACCAGTGAACGCGCTGGAAGCTGCGAAGGAAGAGGGCGGATGACAAGGGGACAAGAAGATGCATCCGTACGTTAGCATGCGTCATGACCATGATCACTTCCTTGTTTTCTTCCAAAGTGCGTCTCCTTCAGGGGAAAAAGTTTGAAAAAGTCATTTCAGTCGATATTAGGTCACTGCCCCGAATTTACACCACCAGGAAAGTAGAAGGCGCTAGGTTTCTCCAATAAGAACTCTACGCTTGCCTGGTTAATCTCGGCCCCGCCAGATGGCTCGGCCTCTCACGTTTATGGCTATGGTATCCGGTATAACGCTAACGCAAAGAAGTCTGCGGGCAGAATAAAACTGTCCTGATGAGCGCCTGCTTTTCCTCATCTTGCTCTTCCCACGGACGTCATCTACTCACCCACGCTCCGTCTGTCTGGCGCCATCTACCTTAAGAGCAGCTTGACGGTTATTTATGCCTACTTTCTAATAGCACACACGGAACGGTTAGCAGCTGCAGAACTTAGAGCAGTAATCGATTATTTTTTTACCCGGCATCTTCTATCCTGCTCTTTCCGTATATGTGTCATCACGTAGCACGATACTGTTATTCAAACGTAATCCAAAAATATTGAAGTTTTGTCGAAATTTTGCATACGACTGTGATAATTACGGGACATTACAATGCAGCATCTACGAAGCATCTGGCAACATAGGTATCTTAGTACCTATCTAGTTAAAGACACTAAAAACGCTCCCTCGTTAGTAACGGAAAAATTGACCAGTTTTGCTAGCTGTTTCCTAGTAAAGGGATGCCGCGAAGGTAGTAAAATACGCTCAAAAATAGTGAATGCATCGACGTACTAGCTGTTCACTAACTTTTTTTCTAACAGTCTTGTTATTATTAGCCTCAGACTTTGGTAAATCGCCGGTGTGAATGCCCTATTCTTCTGGTTCCGATCAAAAATGGGATCCACATCGTTCCACTCCAAGTAAGAATGCCGTAAGACTACCTACCAATTCTGACAAATTGTCAATACAAAATGCAAGCTAAGCAAACCAGGAAATGTCAGTACAAGCACAGACAAAAGAAGAAAAGTTTTGATAAAACGTATTACCCCTTGTTGCCATGTGCCCAACATGTTTTCGTTATCTTTATACCGATGCAAAGTTGCCCTAAACGTATATTGCTTGTTATTATATATGTGCTGCAAGGACTTTGTTAACATGTCTTGAAGCAGCGTTTTATTGTAGCTGTAATCATGCATACAATGACTAAGTTTTGCTTAGGCGCTGCACAATGGTGCAGCATTCATGCTTGCCACATTTATCTTCCTTCCAGCGAAATCGCAGTGCCTGCTTTATACGGAGCACCACTACTGGAGGTTTTTTACTTCTTTCTTCTACGATTATCGTCATGACACTTGCAACCAGACATCCACCTATTTCCAGAAAACTGACTATTGGCCTAACGGAAACAGATTTGACACACTAAAAAGCTGTCACGATGAATGCATGCCCGATCTTTGGTCCCTCCCCTGGAAGGTTTACAGCTACGCGTAATAAATAAACCTTATGTCACTCGTACATGATTGTCTATTTATTCAATGAAATGTTTAACTGTTAAGCACGAAGAAAGGGCCATGCAGAAAAATTTCAAAGCTCGAGATGAAAGAACGCACTCGCGGTTAACACTCTGCCAACAGCAAGGTCTTTACGTTAATTTTCCAGTTAGCTCGTTTGTGTGTGTGTGTGTGTGTGTGTGTGTGTGTGTGTGTGTGTGTGTGTGTGTGTGTGTGTGTGTGTGTGTGTGTGTGTGTGTGTATGTGTGTGTGTGTGTGTGTGTGTGTGTGTGTGTGTGTGTGTGTGTGCGTGCGTGCGTGCGTGCGTGCGTGCGTGCGTGCGTGCGTGCGTGCGTGCGTGTACACACACACATCGTTTTTTGGCGGCAGCGACCATGGCTACCTGGAACACTTGGACTGAGGAGGTCATCTATTATATTAAGGCTCAGGGAGCTTGGTCAAACAACAACGGCAATTTCCCTCTTTCACTTACTCAGAATTCCATTCCTCACACATCCACACAGTCGTCTATGCTTAAGAAGCTGCGTATGGGCAGCAAACAGTACGCGTTGAGTTGATGGTCGAGGCACTGCACCTTCTTCCGCACGACGCCGGCCAGTTTCATGAAGTCGTTGAGGCTACAGAGACGAACGCGTGAGGAGCCGTTGGCGATCCTTTCTCGCGTTTCGCTTCTAGTGACAGCAGCGATTTCCCGAACCATTCGAAAGACATCCGGATGGCTGTGTATCAGTTCCAAAGCTCGTGCTTGATCGACGGAATCCCCGTCGCCGACGACGAACTGGAGTGCCGCGCGAAACCGTGAAGCGTTCCTTGCGAGACATCCCTGCATTTGAGTGCACACAGGTATAGTCACTATTACAGAAGTGTACTTCGTGTGTGAGCATTTCAAATGATATTAACTTCTGGGGTAAGCCTATTTAGTGGAGAACTACGAAACATCGACCATCTACCGTTCTTTAACCTGCATTGACATCGCACAATACACGGGCGTCTAGCTTTTCGCTTCCATTGTAATGCCACCGCTGCGGCAGGGGTCGAACCCGCATCTTTCCAGTCAGCAGCCGAGCACCATAACCACTGTACTACCGCGCGAACTCCAGGAGCTTCTTATAACACTCGCGCATGCCTGGCTATACAGCCACCGTGGACGTCAGTAGCACAGCATAAAGTTACTGTGTGTGCTAACTTAGGTGAAAGACTTGCGCGTAAGTCTGGCTAGCAACCGCAGCTCTGCGGCATTGCCGCAAATCTTGTTTGCAAGCGACACGCCTTGCATGTCGATGGCCGGCATTCAACGTTTTTTTAGCAGTAACATGTGTTAATACATTTCTCTGCAAGCGTACGTGACGTCAGGAAATATAAATATTGGACCTGAGTTTCAGCTCCTCCGCAATGCATGGTTGCTAGCGTCGTTTGGAAAACAGACACGAAACTCTGCTACCTAAAGGTAGCATTTTCAACAACTATAGCGAATGCCTCCATTATAAAATGTTTGTCAAAAAGGGCTCCTCCGGTTCAATCACACTCTTTTCTGTTTTCCTCTCGCATTTGCCAGTGTTTGCCGCTCGTGGCGCTGCCGGCTCACATTAGATAAAGTTACTGTATATGCTACCTTTAAGTAGCAGAGTGGCGCCAATATACGCCATCTTGGGCTCTAAAGCAATGCAGCAAAGCCAACTTTCCGTTCGTGTAGGAGCCGCGCTCACATGCTCGCGGGACGTTGTGATTATCTTTTTTGTTTTGTTTTGTTTTGTTTTGTTTCCATTCTTTATGGACGTTAGGAAAACTAGATTTCTCGGTTCATGTTTACGAGCCTCTAATCTACGCTTACGTTTCTAGAATGCAAACAGTAGAAACTGAATTTCAGGCAAATGCCCATATTTTTCCTGGCGTTCCTATCACCCCACATTGTTATATGAGCATTAAGTGAGAGGTTAAGAATGGCTTTTATAGTGTCTTTATGGTTCCTACAAATGTCTGTTTTTGAGTTTGTGTCTAAATGCGTGTAAATGCCTATAAATGCCTATTTTCAGAACCGGCGCCTATATGAACACTACTTAGTCTCAAGTATCGCTTTCGAGTGCAGTTTGAGCTCGTTTTTCATGTCAACGGGCAACACTGACTGTTCGGAACTCGATGGGGTTCAACCTGGTACTCTAGTTTAAACAACTTTCAGAAAATAACCGCTAGCAGCCGTGAAACTGGACGCGCCGGCCAGCACACGCCGCCGCGCTGGCATGGCTCCACGCACAGCGATGAATCCCTGCCGTTCCTGAAGGACCTGCAGCCGAAAAGGCACGTACGAAGTTGCAGTAGGTCTTGTAGAAGAGCGAAATATTTTAAATGCGAATGCATTTCATAGTCGCGGGCTATGTCAGGCATCCGGCGTTGGCGTTGTGCGGCGTTGTCCGCGGAGGAGGAGGATAGGTTGAGGAGGTGTGCGCCCCGGCAGGTGTTAGATGTGAAGCATCTTATGGCGAAGCTTAATCCGGTGGTGGTGGTGTGCGGCGTGACCACCCTTACTGCGCATGCGCAAACCCTTTCAAAAAAAATAAAAACCTCCTCTCTCCCTCTCTCTCCTCTAGGCATCCCTCCCCGCGGCCAACCACACCCTCACTGCGCATGCGCCTCCCCTCCTCTCTCCCCTGCTACGCTCCCCCCTCTCTCCTCTAGGCATCCCTGCCCGCGCCGTCCACACTCCCACTGCGCATGCGCGTCCCACCTCTCTTCTCTCCTACGCTCCCCCCTCTCTTCTCTAGGCATCTCTGCCCGCAGCGTCCACACTCCCACTGCGCATGCGCCCCCCCCTCTCTCTCTCCTATCCTACGCTCCCCCCTCTCCCTCTCTCGCCTCGCGACGCCGACACAGGCAGCGTCTGCTAGCGAGTTTCTTGGTTGAAAAAACCGATTGCTCGCGCTGCACAACCGTTCACTGGCCACCCCGTATATATGGCAATGGATCTTGACCTCCAAGGTGGTGCCGGTGGGAGATTTCTCCTGTGCGTTGTTGAACAATAAAAATTCGCAGCGTGCGCGTTAACCTAAAAGCGGACTGCGAGTCTCTGTGTCCAGTCGGAGTCTTCTGTCTCTCATTGCACATTAGCAGCGATTGTAATGTTCCAGTAGGAAACACCGCTCCATCGCTGCGTGCTTTTTACGCATCCCCAGTTTTAAATGCGAATGCATTTCTTAGTCGGGCTGTGCCAGGCATCCGGCGTTGGCGTTGTCCGCGGTGGCCTCGGCAGGTGTTATAGTGAGTGGAGAGGAGGAGCGCGCTCTGGTGCGTGAGGGCGCTCGCATCGCGGGAGCTCGGCGGAGCTATATATGAAAAAAAATTTTTTTTAAATAAAAAAAAAGAAAAAAAAAGAACAAATGAAAATTAAGGAAAAATTACAAAAAATAAAAAAGAAGAAAAAAAACAGAAAAAAAGCGAAAAAAAAACAGGCGCTGCGCCGTGCTCCCGACCAGGCTGCAGAAATTAGGCGCCTTTTCCTTCTTCGAACCACAACCACCATATATAAATGGAGTGAAGCGTGCGCGAAATGCATTCGCATTTCCTCACGATTCCCTTTCGGGGAGGTGGGGGGCATTTTTTCTCTCCGTAAAAGAGTTTCAGAAGTCATTGGTCGTGAGCACTCTAGGATCCCAGTGTCGTTTAAGCCATCCAATGTTCCCAAGGCCAACTACGCTCCAATAACATTTCACCACGTCAAGCGTCCCTTCTGCGAACAAATTTCTTCAAAGATGTACACTTCAAATGGACGACAGTCTATTCGTCGGTGTTGGGACGCCTTGTCTGTACAATTCCGACTATGTCATCGTATATGAAAAAATTTCCAGAGTTGTACATAACAGTCCTCAAGTAAAAACATGTTAATTTCTTAATAAACATTCGTCTCTCTTGCATTTATGATATGTCTGTTCTTGTTGTCTCCTAATTTAATTGCATCAGGCAGACTAGTGTGGCGCTTTTTTAAATCAGTATTCCCGGCTTCCAAGCATTCTTTTTCATGCCTAGTTCACTATATGCGACGCTGTGTGCTTGTTGTATTAAGCCAATTGATCGTAATTAGAAAAGCAGTTTTATGAAACAATTGCTTGGCTTTGTTCAACTGCTGCGCCTTTTTGCCATCATAAACAATGTCTTTCCTTTTCCTGTGGTGGAGACAGGTGCCTATATTTACGATGTGGGAGGCCTAAAACATTGTTTTGCCTGCCTATTTCTGGCCCCCAAAATGTGCCTTTTAATGTCAAAAAATCCGCCAAAAATCCGCATAGGCCAGGCAACTATGAAAAACTTTGAGAGCTGTACGAAAGAAGGGGAAATTTAAGCGCTCGTTTTTCTTTGTTAACAAAGAAAAGCGAGTCCTTGAAATTCCCCTTCTATCGTTCATTCATAGCGAGGGTTCTTGTTTTGGCAGACTGGATTCCTTAAGGTAGCATGCGAGGGATTATTGGTCAGGTCCCAGCTCGTAAAAATATCACGTGCTTCATGACGCCAGCGGGCAAAAAACGTGTTCCACACTCATCGTCATGACTACTAGCTGTACTGACTAACAATCCCCCGTTTAAACGCACATATATACCCCATGAAATGGACGGGAGGATAACCGCCGCAGTAGCTCAGTTGGTAGAGCATCGGATGCGTTATTGGAAGGTCGCAAATTCGGTCCCTGCCAGCGGCAACTTATCTTTTCGTCCACTTTAATTTATTCATATTTACATCATAATTACTACAACATCCCATAAACTTTCATTGGCTTTCTTGTCTGTTAGTCCTCAAATATGAGGGCTGTAGGGGCTTTGACCATACATCGTTGCTTAGGTTCGACTTAAGGTTCATCGAATGTCCATGTACTGAGAGGACAAGAGAGCCCGCACACAGCGGGCTCCGAACACGCTGACACTATAAAGACGAGTAGATAAGTGGTGGCTTGAGAAACGATGCTTGAAGTGGCTTGTTGCCTTCCGTTTACACATTGTGAGTCTCAGTGAGCTTCTTCTTGCCGAAATGTAGAAACTGTCAGCACGGCCCTCCTGAGACGTTTATCTCCCAGTGTCACACATAAGAGAGGCCGCACGTTCGTCAGCTGAGAAGATTAACACCTCCCGCGAAAGAGTAAACATCGAAGGAACTTGGTGCTTGAAAATGGCCTCGTTAAACCTGGTAACATGCATGGCTCTAGCTACTATGGTAGCTGGCAGCTTCCTGCCGAGTCGTCGGGAACCTGTGGACGCCTTTAGGGTAAGTTTCACAGAACTTTGCTTAGAAAAGGTCTTCTATGAATGTATTAAAAGGAGACAGAGAACTGGTAGGGATAGAAAATTAGACGAATTATGGTTTTCTTCATCTCGCGTGCCATCCAGTTCCATACTTCGGGCTATTTCCCACGTAAAAATATTCCCAGGTACTGGACATACTGAAGACCACGGTACGACTCCTATTTTCAAAAGTAGACCACCACAAGCTTCGACACGAACTGGGAACGTTTAGCGAAATTGTTTGGTAATTGTTTGGTAAAGAGGATGCAAATGTTCGATTGCATCTGCTCACCACGGTATACATTCAAGAACTCGTTGGGGCTCTATCGCCAGACCGGCGCAATCACTGTTTTTGGAC
>JALIZH010021440.1:0-125828 GCA_030522465.1 Rhipicephalus appendiculatus
GTATGTTAAATATTTTGTAGACACGTAGGAATTATGATAACTAATAACTGAAATACTTGCTATTTGTCCAGTCACGTCGATAGCGGTGCCTTGGCATTAAAAGCAGAGTGCTAAGTAACTTGAGTGGCAAGAAAAAGAGTTGAAAGTGTAGACTGCGATTGAAGTAGAATATAAAATTATTTAATCTGGGACGCAGGAGGTTCGGCACAGACCATCTCCCCTCAGTAACCAGGCGTAGTCTGTACACGAGGTAAGCGTATGCGCAGGCGATCGCATCTCCAGGTTCAAAGCATAATCATCAGCCTGTTCAACTCACTACAGGACGAGGGCCTCTAGAAGCGATATCCTGATTCATATCTTATTTACCAATTTATTCCGTCTCATACGTGCAAATTTTATCACACCACTTTTTATATGCCGTCTTCACCTGAATTTTTGCCTTGACATCCATTCTGTAACAGACAACCGGTTGCCTCGTTGCCTTCCCAGCTTCGGTATTAACGCGAAAGCGTTAAAGAGCTCGTTTCGCAGAAATCCCGGCGTCGGTGTCGGCGTCGGCGTCGTTGGTTGTGAGCGAAAAATCATCATCTTGTCCGTGACCGAAAAATCGAGAAAGATGCAAATAAAATAAATGAAAATTTCTGGGTCCGGGTGAGGATCGAACCCGGGCCGTCTGCGCGGCAAGCAGGTGTTCTACCACACAGCCACGCCTCTGCTTGCAAATACAGTGAAAATAACTTCCTCTGCTTACAAATGCAGTGAAAATAACTTTCATGCTTCGCAAACGCAAGCGTCCTTTATATAGGCGTCGCAATATAACATGTAATATGCCAGGAATATTGCATGGTACAAGCGTGCATTGGCATCGGGCGTCAGAATATGTGACTATCATAAAGATTTCATAACTTAAAGCCGGCCACCCATTACAACCGGCACACACCTTGCTGCGCGTATTCCTTTAACACGACGTAGTGGGTACATAGCAAGTATGCACTAAGTGGTTGAAGTAGGCAGTCGGGACAGGATATCGCTATCGCGTTCAACTTTTAAAGGCGAAGATTAAGACTCCCCCCAATTTTTTTTGTCCTCTCAAAGCCAGCAGCGGTATTGGTCAGAGCCTTTCGCTGTTGAATCTAAGCGGCTCTCTTCCTGTTTCTTAGGCGCTATGTCTAACATTTTTCATTCCATCGCTCGTCGCTCATTGATAAACTTCGCAAGCTTCTTTGTTCGAAACAACAGCGTTCAGTACATGGGCTGTATATGCAAAAGAATAATTATTTTTGCTAAATTGTCATTACCGAAAACATAATCAGGTTTGCTAAGTTTGAGAGGGGGGAAATGAGCAGCTAGCAGGCTCATTTCAAACTTAATCATCATTATATGAATTAATTACACTTAGAAATGTTCGAAAAGCTAAAGCGGCATTCCTCGTACGGCATTTGTTGTATTTAGCGAAGTGCGTCTTTATGCCAGCCCATGGGAATGTGTGGTCAACACGTGCTTTACAACTATTGCCTGCAGGGTTAAGCCGTCCATTCGCTGCGTGCGTCGCGAGCATGGATGCCATACCATCTCGCTACCGGGCTTCCATTCGTGTCCAGATCCAGCAGCAACAGGCAGTGGCCCGAGTGGAAATCATTGAAGACTTGAAGGTCAGTGCCTATAAAAAAAACTGTGTGAAATTTACATGCAACTTAAACATCACTGGAACCCTTCGCTGTCCACAGAACATTCTTATAACGATAATCTTCTTCAGTGACACTGGCGTATGTGTCGGCGTCAAATTGGTCATATACAGCGGGGCGAGCGGGTAGAGACTATTGCATAAGAAGCATTCATCATACGCTGACATAAGTCACGTGATGTAGGTTGCTACATCACGTGGTTTATGTCACTTGGAAGAAACGAAAAAGCGAGAGTTGTAATATTAGTGATCACATGAAATGTATGCACTCCCTGCCCTATTTTTCTCATGCACAGCTCAGCCAAATATGTTTCCCGACCATTCGATTTCAACTGTTTTCATGCGGTGAGGTCCAAGAGCAATCACGAAGGTTTTATTAGAGTAACTCAATGGGTATCCACTGGAAGGGAAACGATATTATTTGAAGGGATGTAGTCTTCGTAGTATTTCTTTCCTTAGAGTTCTCGTTCGTTCTTTTTCTCATGTTAAACCATCTTGAAGTAGAGTACTGGTGCGGGCTAGTTGGTATTCCATATTGAACTGGCGTACAGCGCAGAAAAAACAAACAAACGAAGGGACGAAGAACGGCACTCGTCTTCTTGCGTTCTTTGTCCCTCCATTTTCGTTTTTTCTGCGCTGTACGCAAGTTCAAAACCGTCTTGACCAGAAAATATTGTTTGTCCTGTTTGTCCTGAAACGGGACTTTGTTAGGTGATTGATTCTGTAATCGATCTCCTTATTTGTCGCAGATGATGGTTAAAGAGCTGCTCATGGCTTTCTATCGGGAGACAAGATTGAAGCCAGGCAAGATCATCTTCTACCGAGACGGAGTCAGCGAGGGCCAGTTTGGATTCGTGCGGGACCAAGAACTGTCGGCCATCAGGGAGGCCTGCCTCATGCTCAGCCCCAACGGCTCGTACACGCCTGCAGTTACGTTTATCGTAGTCCAGAAGCGACACCACACTCGGTTTATGCCAGTCGACCCAAGAGATGGCGTGGGTAAGCCGAAAAACATTCCACCCGGGACGACCGTGGACACAGTGGTGACCCACCCGGTTGACTTTGACTTCTTCCTCTGCAGTCACGCCGGGATACAGGGAACGAGCAGGCC
The DNA here is from genome assembly GCA_030522465.1 of Rhipicephalus appendiculatus. Taxonomy (NCBI): domain Eukaryota; kingdom Metazoa; phylum Arthropoda; class Arachnida; order Ixodida; family Ixodidae; genus Rhipicephalus; species Rhipicephalus appendiculatus. Next base: position 2,796 of record JALIZH010021440.1, read on the forward strand.
CGGCGCATTACTACGTTGTCCACGACGACACGAATTTTTCATCCGACGAGCTGCAGAAGCTCAGCTACTACCTCTGCCACACATACGCGCGCTGCGCGAAAAGCGTGAGCATTCCTGCGCCCGGTGTACTACGCCCACCTGGCCGCATTCCGCGCCAAGGAGCACATTGCTAGCGCTTGCAATGTCCCGAGTGGCAGCAGCTTTAGTTCGGAAGGCGGTGACAGTGTCACCACCGAGGAGTATGTGCGTGCGGTCAGCGTTTGCCAGGACCTGCAAAAGTACCATGTACTTCGTCTGAAGGCGCCGCCGTTGGGAAGCAACTTGACTGATTATGCCTGAACGTGACATAGTTTAATGCACAACTCGCTGAGTGTGCGCGCCCACGCTGTGGAACAGATGCAGATGCCTCACTGCACTAATCTTCTGCCAGGTCAGCACAGATGTTGGCTCATTAATCAGTTTATGAGGGAGCTCGTTTATGGACCAATTTACCACCACGACTTAATATGAGTGCGAGAGATAAAGAAGATGGCTTGGAGATGTTCCAGGATATTTCTTAGAAATGACAAATTCTTGCACACGGGGTGCCACCACAGCCAACGCTTTGACGAACGGTCTTCTACAAGGCTGAAACTGAAAAAGACAAGTCAGAACGTTGGCTTCACTGATACACCATGTTCACGAATGTTTCATTACTTCAGTCTTCCGCCTTCCCCTCAACTTCTGCCTTGACTGTTCTTCTCAATCTCACCAGGGCTAGCCTCGTGCCAAAGAACTCGAGCTTGACTAAGATGATCGTAGGAGAGACCCTTAAGATATGAGAGACGACGTAGAACGAGAAAAAAGACGTTTCCTTACGCGTTTGCGTAAAGTGCAGCGTGCTCGACAAGCTACTTATGTACAAAACGTGAACGCATAGAGGCTGCCACCTGCGACGTACACCATTGTGCATCGCTTTCCGAAAACGCAATCGCTGCTCCATTGTCACCTCTGGCCACGTCAGCCTGCGTAATAGCAACCAAAGTGAGAACAGTGAAGCAACTTTTGTCGTCACTTCTACGTTTCTTGCTTTTTCTACTCATTATCGCAGTTTAGAGCAGTATTTTATCAAAAATAAACACTCTGATTTTTGTTGCTTTGATGCTTCTTCGAGTCGCCGTGAACTTTCGTGACTCCGTGAGACCCCCTCTGATCAGAGGGCCACAGGAACATGATTTTTGAAGCTCTTGGGCATCGATAGTGTAGAAACCTGCTGCTACAGGCAGCAGTATAAACGACGCGCTAGCTGGTGATTAAAAGTTTCTTGATACCCCATCTTTGATATAAGTCAAGCGCCGGTGAATGGGTTTAAGCAGGGGAAAAGTTGACAGTATCTCGGGTAGGAGCAGGCGTTAGGAAAAATGGTGCAACAGCGCGCACGCGCACAACTGTGTTGGCTGGTCCGCAGCAACGAACAACGAAAAGATAAAATACCTTGCATTTTAATTTAAAATCGTTGTATCGGCTAATGAGTTCATTTCGGTCGCCTTAGTAGATGATGCGCAAGGTCAGTCATTTGCGCGGTCGTGTCGAAGTCAGGAACCTGCTGTGGTTGTCGACCTGGTTGGTCACTGTGTCCCGTCGGCAGCTATTCAGCCGCTCTCATTTCGTCGCCTGCTGCGCGATTATCAAGTGCTTGCTGGGGTACGTTGGCCGCGCTAGCCGAAGTGGCAGTAATAGTTGTGTCAACTCGCCCGTCCGTCTTTTTATTTGCCGTGGTTTCATAAGCCGTCCTTCCAGATGTACCTTCATGGCCGTGGCAGAGTTGATCGAGAGGTTCATGGATTGCTCCGGCCTGCGTTTCCACTTTTACCATGCTGGCTCCGGACGTAGATTGCACGCGCCCTGGTGTCCACTTTGGCCCGGCGCCATAATTTCGCACATATACACTTCTGCCTGCCGGGACAGCCTAAACAAGGGAGATTTTCCCTCCCTTTGGGCGGTTGACTTGTAATTGAACAGCAAATTCAACGCGCTATTTTCTTGCGGCGGTTTTGTCATTTTGCGCAACCCATTCTTCACGGTTCACACCGCTCTTTCGGCGGCTCCGTTCGATTGCGAATAGAACGGTGCTTTACGCAGATGCACAATTTTACCTCTTATTACGAATGTGGGGCGAACACCTATTCAACGCAGAAATTTGGGCTACTTGGTGTCTAGCGCCCGTCCTGTTTACGTGTCTCTTTCTTCTGTGTTTGTTCCGCTGCGCTTGCTAAGACGCACAAGGCGAACTCCTGATTTCTGATTTGTGACTTGAGTCAATTTGTCAGATTCAGACACGATTGTGTGTAGTACTTCAAAACGCAAAAACATGCTTCGCAAACAGCGAACAGTACAAGCTGTGTTCGCGTGCGTCATGGGGACCACTTCTATCTACTTAGTATGTGTATCAAATGTTACAAGTGTCATCTATCCTTCTATTTGCCCAGCAAGATCGATGTGGATCCCGGACCCCGTAATATCTTTTGGGCCACCTTACTGGCGGGGCTGCTGCTGTAATGGGTAGACCCTACTGACAGTTTTTGCGCGTCCTGTATGTCCCTGTCAACACTCGGCCCCCAGGACAATGGTCGTGCGACCGAGTTCATGAACAATGAGCCCTGGTGCGTTTCGTGTAAAAGCTGTAACAACCCTCTTTTTTATTAAATGTGTTTAAGGAGAGGTTGGTGCCTATACATGGCTCCGGCTACTCCTCTTCCCTTAGTAACAACCTTTGTTTTGCCGAAGACGGTATCACAACCCCACTTCACCAGTAGACTAGCTTGCGGGCCCACGGTATCTTGTGGTCAAAAACAGCAATTGCTTCATCCTTTAGCCGTTCGCGGCCACCCACGTGATATATAGCGTGTGATTTGAACTAATACTGAGTACGTGGTGGCTAACTGTTGTAATTCGCGAGTGGTTACGATACCTTCATCCAAGGACTCCAACGACAAGACGTACTCGGGTATTGCAGAGCGATACTGTAAAAGGTAAGTAAAGCTATGGCACTGTTGGACGTGGATGCACCCACGTTGACGCCCAGTGCCAGATCTCCATCTCGACGACTAACGTCCATAATTTTGACTTAACCCTTGCTGTAGCGGAAGAACCTAGTGTACGCCCGGACACGGCATAGCTTCAATCCCTCGCAAAGATGGCATTAACAAGCACCTAAAGAACACTGCTGCTCGATATGCATTGACTCATCCGCCGTGGTGGAGCAGGGTGCCCGGCTGCTGACCGGGAGGTTGCGGGTTCGATTCCGACCGCGGCGGTCGCATTTCGATGGAGGAGAAATTGTAGAGGCTCGTGTACTGTGCGATGTCAGTGTACGTTAAGGAACACCAGGTGGTCAAATTTCCGGAGCCCTCCATTACGGCGTATCTCATAATCATGTCGTGGTTTTGGGAAGTTAAAACCCCAGATATTATTATTATATGCACTGACTCAACGCGTCGTCTCCTTTGACAAACGCGAAGGCGTGCGCTCCCCAGTAAGAGGATGACCTATGCCTGTGCTCATACCAGTGGCGTAGCCAAGGGAGGGGTTGGGGGGGTTCAAACCCCCCCCCCTCCCGAAATTTTTCACTTTTGCTTGCGTATATAGGCACGCACACATACAAACGCACGCACGAACATACATAAAGTATGGTTGAACCCCCCCCCCCCCCCCAAAAAAAAATTTCTGGCTACGCTACTGGCTCATACATATACCACACAGTGTTTCAGGAACACGACAGGCAAAGCTTGTAGCCTGAGCCGCGAACGCGGTAAGGTCTTCCGCTTGCCGCTGGCGTCTCTCTCGCTACACCAAAACACTCACTGCATTCGCCCGTCGAAGTCATTGCCTTTTTGTGCCGCTTATTGCAGCAGTGTTCTTAGCCGGTGCTATCCCACTCAAAAGCAGTAGGCGGCATCAAACGCCGTTGGTGCATCCGGAAGCTGCACTACTCTGTCGACAAGTGGTCACGCTAACATGACGCGAAATGTAAAGCATGTACTGCGTCATCACCGAACCGAATCATCGCGTACGGCGCATTCCACCGACCGGATAGTTTCCTACAATAATACATTGAAGCCTCCATTTCGCTGAAACTACCTAAGTGCACTGTAAACCAGATTACACCCATATGGGTGTAATATGGTGTCTATAACTCACACCCCTACACCCCACAAAATGGGTGTAACAAGCAGGATTACACCTATATAATGGGCGTATTTCCAAAATTTCACCCATGGGTGTGAACATTCTTGTTCACACCCATGGGTGTAACAGCAAGATTACACCCATACGGCAAAAGGGCGTAGGGGTGTTTATGCACAATTACGCCCCAACGCCCATGCAAAAAATTCCATAATTTGAGCGGTACCCCTCTCCCAGTTGGCTCCCATAGAAGCGCTAGAAAGCTGATCCTTTAGCTAGTCCTTTTATGGCCACTAGACTAATCATAGTGGCTCCTGCCACAGTGGGAAAATACTGGCCCCAGCGCTATTTTTAGGGTGCATATGACGCACAGGATATATGGCCCTCACATACACAATGTAATCACAGCTGAATACAAAGGCATGACTCAAAATGTGTTGTCACATATAGCACGACATTCACACAGTTATTCCATAGTGCAAAATGAAATCAAGCTTTATTAAACACAGAGCTCGTACAGGATTCAGAAACAAGTTGTAGGCTGTTCAAAGACCTTTTTCGAGTGCGGAGAGCGGCGTCGCATTTGCGGCCAAAGACATCAAATAGGATGCGAATTGCATGGCATGGAGCACTAACGCAACGCATGTGTATCAAAATATAACGAAAGAGCCTTTATTTGCACTTTAAAATGAAAAACTGGTTTTAACATGCTTCAATGCAACACACAAGTACAGTGTAGTGAAGCATACAAACAGCAAGAACAGTAGTGCAGTGCAGCATGCCTTATTTCTCTAATATACTTAAATATTACATCAAAGCACATTGCAATCTCCATATTGATACGACACAGTTTGCACATCGCGTGGCATGCGTGATGTGTAACATACATGACTAGGAGTTTTCATTTCACAATATTCCTTGTGTGTTCAAACTAGAGCTGTGCACGGGCCTAATTTTCAAGCCCGAGCCCGGCCCGGGCCCACTGACTGCGTCGAAGGCCCGCCCGAGCCCGACCCTAAAGGGCTTCGAGCCCGTCCGGCCCGGCCCAAAGTACAAAAATACAAACCCGGGCCCGGTCCGGCCCGACACCATGAAAGTTTGCTGCGGAGACAAGATATCACTTTTTTTTATCATGGACATTTTATTCAACATATCAAAGTTAAACATATGCAAACGACACATGTTAGTTTGTATACAAAGATTACAAATTGTGTAAAAATAACAAGCTGTGCAGTGATTCGGACATCAGTGAAGTGCGGCGCTCCTGCATCACATATCCCATCGAACTGAAGTTCCGTCCGCTGCTCGCACTGGTAGCCGGAATCGCGAATATTTTTTCGCAAGCATAGCAAGCTTAGAATATCTAGACTCCTTGTTCTTCCAGAAATTTAGTATCTCTGATGCAGGTCAGAAGGATGATTGCATGGATAAATAATCACAAAGGTGATGAGTGGGTTCATCGTTAAAAAAAACAATTCCGGCACAACGTCTATATATTTGGTTTGATGCGGGCTTTGCACCTGGACCGGCCCACCCGAAGCCCGAGATGAGTAGCCCGAGCCCGGCCCGGGCCCGAGATAGGAAGACCTCTGCATACCCGAACCCGGCCCGCGGGCCGGGCCGGGCTACCCGGAGCTCGTGCACACCTCTAGTTCAAACATTCAGAATGCTGGAGAAACAATAACACCGGAGTGAAAACAATAAGCACCATTACAATGGCTTAACAGTGTCACTGCATCCGAACCATGCAGAATACTTGATGTAAAGATGTAAAATAATAAGCGCACCACATAATCGATAACATGTTGCCGTAAAACAATGCAATTTCAAACAATATGAAATGGACACACAAAGGCAGGGTGAAACAGTAATCAGTTACAACTAGCAGGGGTGTGACAGCCAAGTTAGGATCTAGAACAATTTTTGGAGCAGCAAGATGTTGCTTTCGTAATGTAGAAGGTATTTGCAGCACCTTTCGAGGAGCTTCCACCACTGCTGCAACCCTTTGAGTGAGGTCGTGAACCCGAAACAGCCGTTTTCGGGATATGATGAAGAGTGCACTGCATCGTCAGCACCCAGTACATCGAAGACGATGTAGTGCGCAGTCCTTTCAACAGTCTGCATACAAGACATACCTAACATTAAACTAAACGTTTAAAAATATTGGGAACAATCAGAATCTCATGATGAGGTACCCTATAAAGAAAGCTCTAGTACTACTTCACCACTTGAGGTTTATTACTGCGCACATCTACGTACACAAGCATTTTTACATTTTAGTCTACACCATGGCTTACTCAATATGTTAGCAAAGATACATGGTGGGGAAAGAAAATGCTTCTACAATCATATTATGCACCTCTCAAAAGGTTTGAAATGTACCAGGATACTCAATTTTCAGCCATTATACCCAGATTTCTTGCTTAGCTTAGAACGCCATAACCAGTAAGCCACTACAATGGGTGATAAACAAAATATAAACCATGTTAACAATTCAGACAGAAGAGTAGCATTATTCATCATTTACCTTGAAGGATCCTTTCGTAGGCATGCACCCAGCACAGATGTTCAATCTACTAAATGAAACTTGCACTAGCGTAAAACCCCAAGCAAGCACTCCCCTCCCTCTTTAGGGAGATTTCCCATATGCACCAATGACCGAGCAAGCCCCCATGTGAGCAGATAAATAGCGCTTATACAATGACCACTGCTGCTGGAAACACACCACAGTGTATCTGTTGAAGCTCACCTGTAGACCTCTACTCCATTTACATAAATAAGGTATACTAGATCATTTTATAATCAGTCTTTCACAAGTTGCTTGTTGGTCAAAAAACGATTACTTCACTTACGAGGCCACAAGTGAGGCTCACTGTTGTCAAAAATCTATAAGACATGCTAAATTTATTCTGCTTCGAGTGCATTCATGAGCAGCTGTTATAGTATTTATCTGCCTTTGGCAGATAAATACTATATTATTTTTCAATTCCTGAAAATATCCATGTAACAGACGGTATTATTTAGAACTAAGAGACATTGATGCCAAGGAAATTATAGGGGATGTTATTAGAAGTAATTGTAATGTAAATGTGAAGAAAGCAAAGTGGATGAAAAGATAACTTGCCACCGGCAGAGACCGAACCTGCGACCTTCGAATAACGCGTCCGATGCTCTACCACTGAGCTACGGTGGCGGTCATCCCACCGTCCACTTTGTAGGGTATATATGTGCATTTAAACGTGGGAGCGCTGACTGACGCTCCCACGAGTGACTGACGCCCTTTCTGTTCTGTCTTTAATTTTCTTCCTCGAAGGTTCGCGTCTATTTGTATTTCAGTAAAATTCTTGATACGTGGTGTTAACACTCCGGTGTGGAGGAGTGTTAACACTGCATTCCAAGGAAACGATAAATGTCCGATTTGCGATGGCTCGAAATCGTGTCACTACTACTTCTACGATTCAAATACAAAGATGGCAACTGAAAACAGGAGACAGCCCATGCTCTTAGCAAATGTGGCTGCAAGCTACTGGCAAATAGACACGTGATTAGTGCACTGCAAAAACAAGGACTCGCACTAAGTCGGAGACAGTCACATGTGGAAGGCGATACATTAAGTGGTGGCCTGGGCGAGTTGGTAACTCAATATCAACATGAATGAAGCAAATAAAAGTGTCATAATTAACACAGCAGCACATGAGAGGCCTGAAAGACACACTTGCGTACTGAAAACGGTAAGCGCATAAAGGACAACGAAAACAAACACAAAGAGTGGTACTTCCAGCTGGTAATGTGAAATTAACACGCCAAATGTGTAGTTTTCTTTGCTATGATGTGGTAACATCCCATGCCTCAGAACAGAGGCCACTGAAAAATTTTGGAATTTTTTTTTAGTCTAGCTTATTTCGCTAAATATTGTAAATCTTAACATTTGTACGGAACCAGGATGACAAAGATAAGATCTCTTGCTATCATGCAGGAAAAGTTTTTCGACCGAGCGCTCTAATGTCGCTCTCGAAGAAAGTGTTTGCGTTTTTGCAAAACCAATGGATTTCGTTGCTATCTTCTGACGACCGTCCGCCTCGGTGGAACAGTGGCTACGGTGCTCGGCTGCTGACCCGAAGGTCGCGGGTTCGATCCCGGCCGCGGCGGTCACATTTCGATGGAGGCGAAATGGTAGAGGCCCGTGTACAGTGCGATGTCAGTGCACGTTAAAGAACACCAGATGGTCAAAATTTCCGGAGTCCTCCACTACGGCGTCTCTCATAATCATATCGTGGTTTTGGGACGTTAAACCCGATATTATTATTATCTTCTGACGACCTCACCTTTTTTTTTTTCAGTTAGGTTTTACCTCTTGATGCACACCGTTTTCAGGTCCCATTCCTTGTTGCTTCATTCCTATTCATTTGTGCTGGCTGCTACTTTGAAACCCACATTAATTTCATGTCACCGTTAATTTCACAGTCAATTTTGCCTTCGATAGCATATTTGTGTGCTTGGTAAAAAACTATTCCTGTATGATATCAAGAGATTTTTGCTTCGTCGCCATGCATTTGTGCGAATGTTAACATTTTTGATCTTTAGAGAAATAAGCAAGGCTACATGCATAAGAAAAATTTTTCGATATCATGTGTTCTCAAGCATGCGTTTTACCATGTGATGAGCGAAGAAAACCACATATATGGCGTCTTCGTTTTGCAATAAATATCAGTAGGAAGTAGCTCTCTGTGAGTTCGTTTTCGTTTACCTTGTCTTGGTGCACTTATCAGTTTCAGCGTGTCGTTTTACCAACTAGCTTGGACCCAGATTCTCGTGCAACACACTTGCATACCTGCCAATCTGGGGACATCAAAGGTGAAAAAAAGTGGGGTGGGGGGGAGGGCGGCTGGGGGGCGAAGCCGGCCCCATAAATTGACATAGTAGGTAGGGGGGGGGGGGGGCGCTGCGACGAACCTTCGCCCCCCCCCCCCCCCCCAGAAGGGGAACCCTGCGTACGCGGATGCTGTTGCTTGGCTGCTTTTCGTTATTGCCATTGAGGAATGCAGTAACCTTAACAGCTAGTAATGATGTCCAGTAAAGTTCTGAAACGTCAGCGATCGTACTGGTACACGCAATTATACGGCGCGTAAAATGAAGGGATATAGTTTGCCGTGTTCACCTGACAGCGAGTAGCCCCTTCCTAATCTTAGTACGTACACCCGTCGGCAAAATAAGTTGGGACGCGCGACTGGCGACCACAATCAGATAAAACTGCATCGCCGCGCCGTCTGACGTCTGCCGAAACATCGCAGTGCACGTGCGCGTCCTTTCACGCTCGCAGCGATGTCTTTGTACGCGCTTGCAGCGCAATAGCTGAATAAATGCAGCGTTTTGCGGTAGGGGCGCTTTCCATGTTCAATCTGTCACGCGCTCAGTTCGACGGGGGCACGGTTGGCGCGAAGCGCGCGGCGCTCAGTTTCACGATTTATAAGATGACATATCTTGTCTCAGTGACAAACCGGTGCCACATATGCAGAATTAGTTCCCTTCTGTGCATGTTTTTTTTAAATCGTACTGAAATGCGAACCACGGCACCAAAAACGAACAGACGTGGAGCCGAAAACATGCTTCACTTTACTAGCATACGATTACCAGACAAGGTCCGGCTGCTACGCGTGATCTGTCGATAAATGCGAGGCGAGCGGTGGAATACTCACTGCCAACGTGCAACCGGCGAACTTTGCGCGTGATGGACTGAACAAAGAAAGCGACCCCTACCGCAAAGCTCTACATGTAATCACCTAGCCTGCTGCAAGCTCGTAAAAAGACATGGCTACGAGCGTGAAAGGACGCGAACGCGGACTGCGATGTCTCATCAGACGTTGAACGGCGCGGCGATGCAGCTTTATCTGATTCTGGTCGTCGCTCGCCCGTCCCGACTTATTTTGCCGACGCGTGTACGTTCTTTCGCACGACAGCAAAGTACCATGCATGGCGAACACCATAGAACAACGTTCAAAAATTTTAGAACCTCTCTCATTTGTCATCGTTATTTTCTTTACGTATACGTAGAGAAGGCTATATTTCGGGAGACTTATCGCCGCGCCTGTACTACCATAGTTCGCCGATATACAGGAGTCCCGCGGGCAAATCGGAAGAGTTGGCAGGCATGCACTTGTAGCGCTTCGTTGCACGCAAGCACGAAAGCTTACCTTTTCAGCAATAGGACCAAATCCAAAAGCGCTCTCCGTGTGGCTCCCAGCGTACACTTCGCTGAATGCTTGATCGGAAGCACTCAGCTTGCGGCGAGCACTAGCTTCAACGGAAGCCGTTGACAGAGGAGACGCACAGCGCCGCACCGAAGTCGTTGTTCCGTACTTGCCGATCCACGACAGATTCGGTGATTGCAGTGACACCCACTATATCTTTTGTACGCGTGAACTACGTCACCGTGGAAGCCGTCGAAGTACACATCCAAAAGAAAGCAGGTGAATCGATGAACAATCCGCCACCGTTAGCACGCAGCAAACGCGCACACGACATGTCAACAACAGATTCAAAGGTCGCCTGTTGATGATGATCGTGACGCGCAGTTGCCCCGAGTCCGAAACCGAAAGTTATCGCCTCCGAGATTAATATCACTACACCAGTGAATTGACTTTAGCAGCGCCGTTTTATAATAATCTTTCGAAACAAAAAACCAAGATATATTGTAATATGTTATATTTAACAGCATGTTTGTGCTAGTAGAGCTTTAAAGCGGGTTTTTTTTTTTTTTTCACCTACTGCTGACGGGTGCAGGTGGCAAATTCGTAGCCTTCGAGATTCACATATTTCTTTTTCCGAGTAGAGCGTCGTCCGGGCATTGTTTCGACGAGTTGGAGTTAAAATTTCGTTACCTGTGCATAATAGATATAACTAGGAGGCTAGGAGGGGCGGGGGGGGGTGAGGGAGTGGTGTTCGGTATTCGACTCACCCCCGCCTCTTTCTACGTTATTTGGACCCGCATGTGTGCAAGCACTGGCAAAAATGTACTTACATACAGAGGGGTCGGACCCCCCTTCTCTCTCCCTCCCCTCCCCCCCCTTCTGCATAAAGGCTGGCCACGCCCCTGCTGTGCTAACAGCCTGTTTTTAAATAACATTCCACCATTCAGCAATCGCTGATAAGATATCTTGGAGAATACGCTCCTTTTTTACCGACGCAGTAGCAATGAAGCTTGCTTTTATTTCATGTGGTGAATTTCGTGCAAGCATACGAATGTGCTATCACTGTGTGCATTGTAAGGCAATGGTAAGGGCTGTCAATCACATTTAGCAGAGCGATGAATTGGGCTAGTTGGTGGTGGTTCATGGTTTCTTGTTGCGCTGCGAATGAGTTGTGAGTTTGCGCACCACCTGTCCTGTAGTCCCTGTATCGTCCTCGTCTCGTCATTCACAGCGCAACAAGAAATCATGAATCTGTCAATCACAATGCCACAAGTCAACTGCGGTTCCTCCTTCTTGTGGCACGGGTACATTGTACTAGTGTCGTCTGTGATCGCTCACGCGTACAATGTACGACCCACGAGGGTTCCTTGACAAAAAAAGAAAGTAAAAAGTAAAGCGCCCGCAGAGTGATGCGTCCCATTGGAGAAGTTCACTTGTGGTGCTTAGCGGGTGTGCGCCTAAACTGTGCTGCGGCGTGCCATGCGTGTAGAGCAGCTGCAGCAGAGTGAGCGCAGACAGTTCAATGTAAACATGCCTAGTTTCATGGTAATACGTACGCTGCATATTGTCACTTTGAGCTGATTCGTGATCATAAGTTTAGATATAACTGACTGATAAAATCAGCGACTTGTGAATTGATGTGAAACACTTCAATGTACAGGAATATGTGCACCCCACTGTAAATAAAACAGGTGTTCTAAAAGAAAAGCTCATTGTGATTTCAAATTAGAAAACGTGCCTGACGACCTGTCGAAAACAGTGTGTAATCGTTTCGTGATATGTTTAAGCGCAACACCATCTCTTTTATCGTCCTTTCAGTGAGAATGATGAAAACTACTTTTTTAGTATGAATCACACAAAGTCAACCCATGAAGCCGTTAAACGTGTGAGGAATCTTGTGAATAATGGAAACAAGAGAGTGGCACATTAAAGGTGGTATATAGCGCGGTATATGTCGGCGAATAAAAAGTGAAATGAAAACAAAAGCCGAAACATCGATCTTTTCACCGAAAAGTTGCGATTTGATTGTATCCGTTGGCATGTGATACGTATTGGTGCTTCTAAAAAAACAATAGGTGTAACATTCAAAGAAACACCCTTGGGTGGATTTGTGAACATGCACCCTAGGGTGTAATTTGTGATCATACACCTATAGTGCACCCAAAAATGAAAAAAAGGTGTGCAAAGGGTGGTTTACATGAAATTCCACCCTTTTGGATAATCTTGGCAAAAAAAAGGGGTGTCCGATGGGTGTTTTATCAAAAATCCACCCTTAAGGGTGTGAAACGGTTTACAGTGTGCTCCCTGTCAGCACTCCTTAGTGTAATGACGCAGTACATTACTTCACCGCGTCCACACGGCGACAACGCCCCGCTATCCTCACTGTGAGAGGGCGGTGTGAGATACAAGGCAGACTTCTAAAACCTCGTGCATGTTCGTCGGTGCGCAGTGAGTAGAGCGCCGAGCAGCTGTCGTCGCGGACCGAGAGGTGAGTTCGATTGCCAGGTCATCCAAATCAACGAAAGTTTTATTCTATAGTCGGGTACAACTTTAGAAGGCAGCGGCATTTTCACCTCAAAGGCGGATGCACACGAGTCTCCACATATAGGCGCGCACTTCAGGTGACGTCATGAGCCAGACGGCCGGTGACCCCGCCGACGGGGAACATGCTGCCATGGTTGCTGCCAGCTCAGCGCACCAACGACCGATCATTGGCAGGACGTTGCTTTCCTTTTCTGAGCTTTTCTTTCGCTTTTCTTTTTTTTTTTTTTTTTTTTTTTTTTTTTTTTTTTTTTTTTTTTGAGCGGGACTATTTCTCTAGTCGCAGAGGCGATTGGCTGCTGCGCTTCGGTCATCTGGGTGGGGCCTCTCCTGTCTTCTAAAGTTGTACCCCACTATAGATTTTCTTTGAGATCCGTGATGTAAATAATGTCAGTGAAGCTTAATGGATTCCTGTATAAAACGCTTTCTTGTTAAATATTTCTTGGCGAGGCGAGATTCGAACCCGCGTGCCCACTCGGCTATCCTGACACTTCTTTTTTTTTCAACAGTGGGGCTGTTTATGACGGCCGTCAAAACTTTGTTGCTCGCAGAAAACCACAGGTGGGCGTGCACCACAAGAAGTGGCATGCCTCACTGCCCAGTACAGCAGGTGCGAGCGTTAAACGAAAACTCTGCTCAGCGAAGTGAAGCATGTGAAACACGCGAATGAGAGAGACAAAGAAAAGACATGAGGAAATAAAAACAGAGAGAGAGAAATAGAGAATTTAATTGATCGATAAAAAGAGAAAAAGAAAAATAGACTGAAATAAAGGATAGGACAACGTAAAAAGATGGAAAAAGACAGACATAAAGAGAGAAAAAGAGAAAAAATATACAGACACAAAAAAATGCAGGCACTTGCTGCGGAATGTCATTTGGTAAGCTATTTATCGATTCATTCATATTACCTTACAGGTCCATTAAAGGACATTGAGTAAGGGGTACAGCGGCAAATATAATGAAGGGAAAAAACAGGTAAGGCAGCTGACATAAGAAAATAACACAATATTAGGGGTAGTAAAACTTACAACCGAATCTAATACAAATCGAATAATAATCCGAATCGAATACTATCCGAATAATTTTCGAGTAGTAAGGCAACCGTTTTCAAGATGGTCCAGAATTCTTCGCCTTTTTATTTCAAACAAATATTCACAAACGTTAGTACAGTGACATTACCATTACATTTAATCGACAAAAGATGCAACACATACGTAAACTGACGTAAGCGCGCATGCAGTAGCAACTAGAGCGTTATAGATATTTTTAACGGTAGGATAAGCACAGGGGTTACTTTATTATTCGCAGCAGTACTTTGTCACCGCCTTTTAAATGACACTAAGAGGTAAAAGTTGAACGATGTTTCATGAATGATTATCATGAGTCAAACAATTAATAATAATTGTAATTGTTGGGCTTCAACATCCCAAAGCCATGATATGATTATGAGGGACACTGCAGTGGAGGGCTCCGGAAATTCCGACCACCTGGACCACACAACCGAACACACAGAGACAAACGGGCGCTGACTTCGAACTCGTTGGAGTTGAGTTGGAAGTCAGCGCTCGTTTGTCTCTGTGTGTTCGTCCGTCATTTTATGCGCTGTTACTTTACAATCATGAATAACCAACTAGCCCGATTCAGCGCCATTGGGAAATTCACTTGGGGTTCTTTAAGGTGTCCCTAAATCTATGTACACGGGCCTCAAGCATTCTCGCATCCATCTAAAATGCGGCCGCTGCGGCCGGGATTCGATCCCGCGACCGTCGGGTCAGCAGTTAAGCACCTCAACCACTAGAACACGGCGGGTGAGGAGTCTAACGATAATGATAGCGGATTGAGAGTCATTCGCTTCGGCAACATTGAAGTTTCAAGCGAAAATTCAAAATCCGAGTAAAGCTCCGATAGCGCTGTAAAATTTTGTACTCCGAGCGTCTCAGCAAGTTCCTAATTAAAACAAGAAATTAATGCTTCTTTCTCGCAACGTGTTGTTCCTTTGAGGTTTTCCCCTCGGTGCTGATTATTGGAAAAGTATTTGAAAAAAATAATTCAATATATGAGGTATGCGCTACTGGATTCGAGTACCGAATCGAATATTCTTGGATATGACATAATATCCTTATGTGATATCCAATCGAATATTCTGGGATATGGCATATCATTATGTCATATCGAAGAATTAGCTACGTCCAATCGAATATTCTTATATGACATAATATCCTTATGTCCAATAATTACTCCGAAGTGTTCTCGGTCACTCACATCACTGGGCATTCTCTTCTGGAGATCCTAGCACGTGTCGTCCTTGATATCGCGCGCGCGTAGAAAACAAACAGCTTAGAAAAAAAATACTTTCTTTTCTTTCGACCGGAAGGCGACAAGCGTAATCGTTCTCGAAAGCGGAACGACACTCAACGCCGCCGCGTTGATGTACCGCGGAAAGCGGCTGTCCGGAGAGAGCATAATCTTGGGAAAAACCCTCCATCTCAAATGTACAGAAAAAAAAGAAAGAAAAAAGAAATCACGCGCCTCTGAGAGCCTTCGTCAACCACAGAGCTGGAGTCGGGGAGCAAGTTGGACCATATAAAGCTGTCGTGGGTACGGAGAGTGCATCACTGAAAAGCCTTGACCGGCGCTGAAGCATTGCTGCAAGATGAGAAATCCTACGTTACCCTGCCTGCTGCTACTGTTCGCGTCATCGCTGACGGCCTCGGCAGATCGTCAGCGTCGCTCAAGCATCTTCGGTATGGCGGCTTGTGTTACGAGAAATGCGGCCGTCCTCATTCCCGCTGACGGCCGGTGCGCCGCGGGAAAGCTTCAGGCAGCCTACAGCGCCATGAGAGATGCTAACTGCATTAACTGCGACAAGTGAGTACCGCTACACGACTTAAAGCGACAAGTATCTCTTCCAGTTAACACGTTGTGTAAGTGTGTGGCAGAGAGGATCGACTAATTTCAAATAAAATCTTCGTGGGCTTAGAAGAAACTGGGATTAAAGGTTTAAAGGACCATGCAACTACGTCGATATCAAAATGCTTGAGCGTCTACCTACACTGACTAGAACACGGTAAATTATTTAGCGGACACTAATATGAAAATCACTTTCACATGTAATAACAACATTACTATTCGACGATGGCAAGTAGCACTTTTGCCGCATGAAGATGCCTTGAAAGCCAGTAATCACATCTAGAAGATGATACAGGCTACCTTCAAGTTCCGGGAACGACTTGCCGGGGCGCATTAGATATTGGCGGCGTCTGTTAGAACCTGCAATGTTGTTTACTGCTGCCAAAATACAATATGGTGCTCGACGGGCACCAGAGTTAATATGGGAAATTACGAGAAATTTTTTTAGCCAATGTAGGCAAAATCACGAATGAATCCAAATCATGGGTGCCGTTGTCTTTATCCCATTCCTAATTTTTGATTGTATAACCCCAACAAGAGGACATATCGTGTCCTCCCATGGGTTGACCCCCTCCCCCCCCCCCGCCTCCCGCTTCCATAGACGACCCCCGCCTACCCTAGTAAAATTCTTCATTTGCCCCTGGACTAAATAAGTACATTGAAATCCGTCGCGTCATAAAAACATTCAGTTACTAAGATTTCGGCGTGCAATTCAAAAATTGAAATATCGACCTGTGATTACGATATAAATTAATGACGATCAGAGTATAATTTTTCACGTGAGACCGACTTGGCCTCCTATTTTCGCGTCCATTTAAGGATACTTTCTTTCTCTGCCGTCCCACTCATGCATTTCGTCACGGCTAGAGTATTCCAATTCTTCCTTAGATATTATCGGTTGAAATCCTGTTCAGAGCTTGAACACGAAACATTTTAAGATAACCTCTACTTCACGTCGCGCTATTTCTTTTTTTGGGTTCAGCTTAACACAGGATTTTGGACCTTCAGTGAAGCTTCAAACAGAACAGGAAATATGACAGTACAATCTTAAACTGGATAGGGTATGATAAGGCATGAAAAGCATTCGAATATATGCACTATTTAACTAATCATGATAGGCGCCACTCATGGGTTTGTTAGCGAGGTATTTAAATAATTTGGATTTTAAAAAAGGTGAATTTGTTACGCACACAAATCTATATACATATCTATTTATTCGTATAAAGCGTAAGATACGAGTTGCTTTTGCACAGTATGTTTCTTCGAATGTTTCGACTAGCTGATAGGTCAGCCGCATGTTTATTCCGCATGCTTTGGTATTGAGCCGAATTTTACGACGTGGAGCAAAGTTTTTGTATAAATTCAGTAGTTGATCATGGCTTACGTAATGTTTTGACCACTGCTGACTGCATTTAAATGCAGATGACGCGACTTTTACTCACGTAAATAATTTTGACGACATGCAGTTAAACATTAAAGCTAATCTACATAAAATCGGCCTTGTGACGAAATAATATGTTCAACACCAATCCATCAAAAACAGTTTTTCAGGGTTTTTCTATCGTTCGCGACACTAATTTCGAAATGTATATCTCTGTGCCTGTAAAACAAATTAACACCAATATCTAGAACACAAAGTTTCTCAGTGTGTTTTACAGAAGCACCCGAAAATTAATCTCCATTAGCAATCAGTTGTTCGTAATATTTGGAATTCGGGCCATCGTCAGAGTCTGGTCATATTTTCAGCCAAACATTATCCTTTCTCTGTGTCAAGCTCATATTCAGCGCCCTTATATTACTGTATACCAGCCTGGGGTAACATAGATTTCACTCTCCTCAGCAAATTTCAACGCCTACAAAATCAGGCCACTTCCTCTCGCGGCTTTCGGCCATTTCTTATCCAGCGCAAAACCACATTATTATAATTTAAATATTCCGCCTTCTCATCAGTGCTTTAAGCCTATGTTATGAATAGTCATATACAGCCTATTTCGTAATTTTGGCGCATACAGAGCTTGGCGTTGAAACTTTTGTGAAAAACAACCGTACTAAGTGTTCTGAGCTTCATAACCGTCATTTGCCGACTGTGCAACTAACTATGGTAGGTTCACTACAACATTTGCAGGAATCGAACTATAGAATTAAAAGCCACCTACCATTAAACAATCACCAACTAAGCATGTATTTGAGAACCAATCGAATAAATATTTTATTTAAGAACTCTGTTAATCCTAACAATTTGCTTTTGGGATTCTAGTAATAACAATTGATGTAGCAATACTCCTACATCTTACATTGCTTCCATGTTTTCATTGTTACCCGACATTGATTGTTTATTGCAAAATTATTCTTTGTCGTTTTGTTTTATTAAACAGCTTTTTATATATTTTTGCGCAATGTTTCTTACCTTTTTAAACTCTCTGAATACTTACCGCAACCGCTGGTCGATGTACATATAACTTTTTTCTATTGAGATCATGTATGGGAGCCCCCCCTTACAGTGTTTAACTTTGGGACTTCCTGTATCCTACTAATTTTGTATTCACCATTATGCGAAACTCATATTTCGATGCACGAAACTTGATCTGTATGCAGGTACATTGTTTCCAATGGCGTGTAAAAGGTAGCTTAGGGTGTGACGCAACGATGGCACCCACCTTACAGCATAGAGAGAGACAATTTATTAGAAAGCAGAAAGGTCAACCTGAGCTAGTCGGTGGCGTAGCCAGAATTTTTCTCTAGGTTGCTCAACCATACCTTATGCTAGTCGTGCGTGCGATTGCATGAGTCGGTGTGTATACACATATATGCTAAGTTGAAAATTTTCGAAGACGGGATTTAGATCCCCTTTCCCCTCGCTACGCCAGTGGTGCAGACAGCTGGAAAAGTGAACGCTGCCATTTGTGTGAAACAACAGCTTATCTCTTTTGTGACTGCCCACTTTCGTGTCACGACGAAAAACGTTGGCTTGAATGCTGGTATCGGTGGGGCAAAACAGCACAAACGTCACTTTCAACGAAAAAAATGTAAGCAGTGTTTGTCGGCGTACGCCTTCAGCAACCAGTAACGGTGAGTCACGGGGGGCACATGTGCAATGTTTATGACACCATTGTCAAACGGATGGCCATCGCTGCCACCACAATTGACGCTATACAAGCACCGCACCCACAAGATATGTTAAGAAACAGATGACGTCACACATATATTATCGATCGGTACCTCATTGTGCTGGCCAAAAGCCATTACAACGCGTTTGTCGGCGTTTGTCTCCTACACCAAGATTTGCAACTATAACAAATCACATCTCTTTCTCTTGTTCAGCCCATGAAATAGCGGCAGAAAATTCACCATGTACAATCCCGACCAGACGGGCTTCCTTTAAACTTTAAACTTCAGAATTATTATATTTCGAAGGCAGAAGATAAATGTGTCAGCACGGCGTCACTTGGTTTGATTACGCAGAAGAGACGTTTTCTTCATAAACAGCTGTGAGTATAGCAATGTGCATGCACGCTATCTTTGATTAACGTTGTCATTTTTTGTGACAAAGTTTTAAGTGAAGATTTTTCAAAACAGTTTCAGCTGGCAGTCTAGCGCTTGTCCTGTTGGGTATGTTCCTTTGTTGTTCTCGTTTTTTTCGTTCTGCTTGAAATTATTCGCACGAAGGGCTGACTCGCCCAAATCTACAAAACGTTTTCTCCTACTACTACTACCCTCATATCATGGGCCGTGGTATTTACCACACTTGAGCGGGAAAAGGGGTTCGTGATGCACGCCACAACCATGCCATATTATTCACGTCATGACCACTGATTCATATTCGTCATGCACTCATGTCCTCCAATTCAAATTTTCCGTATGCACTAAAAAAGCGCGAGCACCAAAGCACGCAAACGTAGGTGGCCGGGTAGATATAGATAGATAGATAGATAGATAGATAGATAGATAGATAGATAGATAGATAGATAGATAGATAGATAGATAGATAGATAGATAGATAGATAGATAGATAGATAGATAGATAGATAGATAGATAGATAGATAGCGGAGGGATGTGTTGCGAGTATTTTTTTACGAAGCGTCTTTCCGATGCCAAAGTGGTGTTTTTTTAGGCCCGAAGGATCTTAGAGCCGAGTACAATCCGGTGGTGGTGTCGGTCCTGACCACCCTTACTGCGCATGCGCCTACTCTCTCTCCCACTCTCCACCATTACGCAGGTGTTCGGTCGCCTTCTCTCTCCTCCTCCCCCGCGCTGCCGCACTCTCCTCCTTTACGCGGGCGTTTACGCAGGCGTTCGGTCACCTCCTCTCCTCCCCCCCGTGCTGCAGCATGTAAACCCGCTCACTCCTCTCCCTCCCACGTTTCATATAAGTGCGTGCGCTCGCTCGAGGAAGTCTCGCTTGAATCGTGCGGTCGCTCCGTCGGTTCTCGGACGCTGCAGTTGTCTCGAAAGCCTCTCTACCCTCGCCGCTGACTCGCGTTGTCTCTCTGTAGCGGAAGCGGTAGCTCGACGCCGACGCTTGGCTTCGACGGCCGCGTGAACGTAAACGGAAACTTGGTGTGCACCCCCAATGCTGCTTCGCATCCCCTCATGGTTCCCTTTAGTGGGAGATGGTGTAATTTTTTATTTTAGTATCGGGACAGCGCAATTTAGTAGCAGGATAGCATTTGTTTTAGTATTTAGTATTTTTTCATTAACTACATTGCCTCTTCTTAGCGGCACCACCAACCTTCTGACTAGACTTATTAGTATAGGTACAGCATTGCATGATCAAAGACGCTGTGGGCGAAGGCCAAATTACATTCCAGTTACTTTTCTGGCAAGTATGTTCAAATATCAACGGTGCTACAGGAACGCGTGCTTAGATAAATGCACGTTAAAGAGAACCGCAGGCTGTCTAAATTTGCGGAGCCTTCCACTGCCGTTTTTATCACCATTATGTCATTGTTTTCTGGACGTTAAACGCGGATAATTACTATTATTATCAACGGTGATATAGTACAGCCAAACTGCTCGCCGATCAATGACAGCGAGTACCATCTGCTTTTGAAATTGCTGTCGATATTAGCGAAATTTCCCGCAGGGGAAGCTGAAAAAATTTAGGTCAAAATCTGACGCTTCCAGTATTATCACAAACGGTAGCCTTGCACTATCACACGCATCGCGAAGCACCATTCGTTATCAGTGCCTAAACCGCTCGGATAAACCCAGAATAAATGTGCCACCAATACATGGCATTGCATGTCGTTCACTTTGCCCAATCATAGGCTCGCGGAGAAGCAAACGACGTTCTCTGCGTGGGTTGGTGGTTTGCACATTTCGTCATTCATTGAATTTTATTTGTTTCTTTTTTTTTCTGTCTCGGCCAGGTACTTCCACTGCATAGGCAACTACCGCGCTGTTCACGAATGTGGCAACTCGGAGGATGCTCGGCACGCCGCTGAAGTGATCAGTAACTGCCGCGAAGAAGCAGACGCTGGTGGAGCTGATAGCGCTGCCGATCAGGAGGCCAATAGATACGGACCGAGGGGGCGGCGACTGTGCCCACCGGTATCTGGCTGCGGTACGCTGCGCTTACAACCCGGAAACCAGGAGGTGCGGATGAGCAGACGAGTCATACTGTGATGCCCATTCATACACCATCTCTTTCAGTCATTTCAGAATGTAAGGCCTTGAATTTTTACAAAGTAACCAATAATCGGAACAATAAAGCATATTTTTCGCCTGTTGTCACTACTGTTTCCCTTGGGCTTTTATTGTGGGTTACCCGTGTTGTTTTCAAAAATCGCTGTGCCCCTAATGACTCCCGGCGACACCTGAAGGTAGATGAGGTCTAACGCTAGTTTAATGTTTTCGCTTGCCGGCGACGTTGGGCAGCCTCTTCGGCTCGGCGTCTGCGAGCCTATTCCAGCTCGGCAGCACGTTGTCGTTCTTGATATATGGATTTTGATTTCTTCCGGAGTCCCTTTATGTGTACCCATGGCGAAGCAAAGACGCAGCACACGCTTATGACTTGACATCTGCCTCTATAGCGCTGCTACGACGAGTCAGTGCGCAGGAGCGGTCGTGAGCAGTGCCTAAGGCAAGGGGGCGGCTCTTGCCAAAGGTCGCGGGCGATACGGAGTTGGCCTGGTTGCCATGGCTATACCTGGCGAGGTTTTAGATCGACGAGCACGTTTTTGTGCATAGCTTAAACAGCTTCGCTGTACATAGTTCTACGCTCCACATAGCCCAAGCCTTGCAATGCCTAGCCCAATCTCTTAAGAGAACCCAGCGTCTCCTTCATTCCCAGCCCGTGCGGTGCACGTGTCATTACATTGCTTCCCGATAAAGAAATTGTCATTTATGTTTTCAACGATCATCCACAACTCGACAAAGGCACAAGCCTGTGTGGTCGAAGACGAACAACCCTTTTGGGGCCTCTGCTCGTAATATACAATTGTCCCATGACAAGCGGTCGGCCAACGTTTCGAGGGTGTTCTGACAACAGCGCCCGGCTAGTCAGAAATAGTTACACCTTGACGTACTGCAGATGAAATCCGGAGAGCTCTGCAAGTGCGCGGAAGCGGGGAAGGCAGTGCTGTGGTGAAAGGAAACGCGCAGTAGATATTCACAGTTACGATATTTCTGCCACAGATGCGCTCCCCGCCAGGAGAAGTGCACCGCTCGACGTTGCTTTGGAAGTCCACAGGTGGCGATGGTGCCGCTTGAGAAAATGTAGCATTCCACATATAAAAAGACTGTTCGCAGAACAAACGTTGACCACGTGATTCCTGAGTTCATCGAGTTCATCGCGGTGTCCCAGTACCAATTTGGCCTATAATAATTTGCATTTCTTCATTGCCAATTTTTGCAATGAAATCACCTTGGTTATGCACTTCATCTATTTCCGGTGATAGTTCTACTACCCACTCAAGTTAACTACGCAATAGTATTTCTTCATGGTCAGTTCCCAACGGCGGACTAGACATATCGCACGCCTCTGCCAAAACATTGCCTTTGCCGATCTTCTAACCAAACGACGGAAGGCATCCCCCCGTGCACTTTTCTTGTTATTTATGTGCGTGTAATACGTGGGAGTGTTAGCCAGCCCCACTCGTAGCAAAGGCGGCGAGTGTAGAACACTCTTTGGCCAGAAAGCGTCACGGGCAACTGACCTCTGCACGAGGTGGCCGTTCGCCAATAAACTTTCGCATGATACCCTAACGCATCAAGTCTGCCAGGGCGAGACCTTTGCTGGAAAGTACAAAGAAGTGGGAATGGATCCACGGCTCGCTTTCTTGGTTAGACGCAACTTGAACGACCTGCGAAAATACAGCTTAACTCATTACATGCACTTTTCGACGATTTCCACTTTTCCGCTGTGACCACTGTCTAAATAACATTTTATAACAAACATAATTGTGAGGTATTAAATTTCCGGTCTCCTGACTATCAATTAAACAACTAATCACTGTCTGACTAATGACGCTGAAGAAAAAAAATTAAGCGACTTTCCTGTCCTACTAATCCGTGGCTTGGCGGAGCGACTGTATGCTATGTGCAGTGGCATCCAATCAAGAAAGAAAAGGAAGGGAAACACGAACACAGGCCTTCTTGTTGTGTGGTTTGAATTCCGGGGGCACAAGTCTAGTATGTACTATGCCGATTCAGGAAAAATGCGATGGCATTGCAACACCAAGTGAATTTTCCGTATGTAGGTGTTCTACGTCCGCCTCCACTAGTCACACTCAGTTGGCGCCCCCCATTTGCATAACGTTCAAGCGTGCGTGCGTGTCGGTGTAGGTGCATACGTTTTAGGTTGGTTGGCTATTAGGGCTTTGTGAATCAGGCTCTAGTTGCTGCCGTAATGAAGGGCTCCGGATAATTTCGACACCCTGAGATTCTTTAACGTGCACTAATATTTCACAAGGCACGGGTTTCGAAAATTTCTGAGCGAAGTGCTGATATTGTCCATGTGTTTAAAGCAGAAGTATGTGGCAAAGAGATAGCGCCTTTACGAAGGGTAGTCAAGGACGAGAGAGAAACCGCTCTGACGTCCTTGAAATCGGAATAGTTTAAAGATCGTTCAATTGGAATGAAACTGTTCCATTTAAGCAATCAGTTTCCCGCATACTCTTGGAATGAACATGCCATAAAAGCATATATTATATAAAGTTTTCTTCCGCTGATGATGAAAGTGACTGCGCCACTAAGCACACATATCGATCATTTTTGCATTCTTAGGTGCAATGGCACTGCTGGAACTGGAACAATGGACAAAAAATTCTGTGCTGCTCCAAGTAGCGCCAGTGTGGTATCCAGATTGCTGCAAAAACCGCACAACATCGCAGAGCATCGGTAACATCGGTAATCTTGGTTGATGCAGCGGAAACGAGACGACGACGAACAATAAGAAACGCAGCACGGGCGCTGACTCGCAACTAAATTTTATTGAAAAAAAAATAGTGTATATTTGGTGATGTAAAACATAACAAAAAGACAGAAAAGCCAAAAAGCAAACATCCAACCAGTCCTCAAGCAAGGAAACACAGATGCAGATATACACGGGTATATTTTGCAAGCACTGAATACGTACATAAATTCTGCGTCACTCTGCGAAATTGACGGCAGGCAGACACACTCATTGTCTTCTAAAGTGGAAGGCCTGTCCGCCGCGTTGGAGCACTGGCTATGGTGCTCGGCTGCTGACCCGGAGGTTGCGGGTTCGATCCCGGCCACGGTGGTCACATTTCGTTGGAGGCGAAATAGTAGAGGCCCGTCTACTGTGCTATGTCTGAGCACGTTAAAGAACACCAGATGGTCGAAATTACCGGAGCCCTCCACTACGGCGTCCCTCATAATCATATCGTCGTTTTGGGACCTAAAACCCCATATATTATTATTAATATGGAAGGCCTCAACCACTTCCGTTGCTATTTGCCCTTTATGTTCCGAGAGTATTGATACACAATGACCTCCTTGCAATCAGTATAGGGGTAGGTGTGGTTAATTCCACAGTTACCGGGAACATTTTCATTGCCTTTACTTCGCTTAGCAATGCTTTTCTGCACTTTTCCGCAAATGGACACAAACTTATGAGGAGACGAAAAAAAATTCGTCAACGGCTTATCGTTTGGCCACGTTTTTTTAAACCATGTGCCACTCGGTGAGTGTACGGTCTGACCGTGTACTTTTTTGCTCTGGCAGTCCGCTCATCGTTCCCAGCCTGTCTTCCATTTGTTTTCAGACGTTTGCGCATCTTCTCGCACTCTTGGGCAATGACGCGTTCTGGAAAAACCGCTTGCCTAAGTGTATCAACTTGTTGATTAAACTCATTTGCAACCTATCGTGACAGAATTTATGGAATTCAGAACGAACACAAGAAAAGGCTATACCCTGCTTTACTATTTTTTATGGTTTGATGTGAAGTTTAGTAATGGCTTTAGAGAACGAGGATTGTAGCCCTAACACACATGAGTAGGTAAATATTTTATCTTCAGGTCTAGGAAACTGGAGAGCTCCTTTTTTCATCATCTCAACTGTGAAGTTCAGGCCCCTGCCCTTCTCGCAGATAACTTTCAAGATATTTACGGAATCTCGACAATAATCACCAGCATCGAAAAGCACTAAATATTCATTAGCATAGCGGAAAACACGTCTGGCCATTCCCTCCAAACCTTCTCTGAAGTTTCTGTCCAGAAATCTCAGAAAAATTTGACAAAGAAGAGATGCCACTCTAGAACCAATGCAGATACCTGTCTTTTGAATATGGAGTTCTTCTTACTGTTTAATAAATGTGGATTTTAATTAGAATGATACTAACTCTAAAAAGTATTCCAGAGGAACATGACAACTGCTGAAAAAGGCGTGTTCATCATTGAAATCACATATGCACATTTTCACACTTCTCATTGATTCATCATGCGGTATTGAGTAGAATACGTCTTCTGCGTCAACCCCAACGGCCTGACATTTCCCCGAGTTTTTTTGCTGCAAGAGTTCTACCAGCACAGAGCTCTACCAGGCAACTCGAAAGAGATCATTAACAATTAAAGTAGCTAAAAGCCGCTGTAGATATCCCGATACAGCTTGTTGCCAAGAGGCCATCTCGGTTCACAATTAATGAGAACTATGAAAATGTGCGTATGTGATTTCAGTGATGAATAACCTTTTTCAGTTGCTGTCAAGTTCCTCTGGAATCCATTTTAGAGTTATTATCATTGAACTTCAAATCCACACTTATTAAACACGAATAAGAACTCTACATTCAAAAGAAAGGAATGTGCCTTGGTTCTAGAGTAGCGCTTATTCTTTGTGAAATTTTTGAGCTTTGTGGACAGAAAGTTCGAAGAAGGTTTGGAGGGAATGACCAAACATGTTTTCCACTATGCTATGAATATTTACTGCTTTTCAGTGCTGGTGACTATTGTCGAGATTCCGTGAATATCTTGAAAGTGTTCTGCGAGATGGCCGTGCCCTAACCTTCACATTTGAGATGATGAAGGAAGGAGCTGTCCAGTTCCTGGACCTGAAGCTAGAATTTTTACCTATGCATGCGCGTTGGCGCTACCATCCTCGTTCTCTGAAACTATCACTGTACTTCACATAAAATTATTACAAAATAAAAAAGCAGGGTATAGCCTCCTCTTGTGTTCGTTCTGCATTGCAGAAATCTTGTCAGAATAGGTTGCAAATACGCTTTAATTGACAAGTTGATACGCTTAGGCAAGCGGGTTTTCCGGAACACGTTATTGCCCGAGCGTGCGAGAAGATGCCCAAACGACTGAAAACAAATGAAACACGGGCTGGTAATGATGAGCAAACCACCAGAGCAAAAAAAGTATATGGTCATACCGTATACTCACCGAGTGGCACATTGTTTCAAAAACGTAGCCAAACGATATAGCGTTGATGTAATTATTTCGTCTAATCATAACCATGTGTCTATTTGCGCAGAAGTGCAGAAAAGCATTGCTAAGCGGTGGAAAGGCAATGAAAGTGTTCCCGGTAATCAACCATACCTTTCCCTATACCGATTGAAGGGGGCCATTGTGTATCAAATACCATTATCATGCCAATACCAAATTCACATTGGCCAAAGCGGAAGATGCGTTAACGTTTGTTTCGGAAATATGAATACTCGTCGTCAGAGGTAAAATCGTTCTCTACCGCCGCTCATTGCCACGAATGCGGCGGCGCACCGTTCTTCAGCGACACAATGATACTCTCGCAACATAAAAAGGAGATAGCAAAGGCAGTGATTGAGGCCTTCACACTAGAAGGAAAGGCGACCAGTGTGTCAGCCGGTTGTCGATTTCTCTGAGTGAAGCAGAATTTATCTACTTATGCAGTACCTGCAAAATATGATACCCGTGTTTATCTGTATCTGTGTTTCCTTGCTTGAGTGGTTGGATTTTAGGTTTTTGGCGTTTTTTTTGTCTTTCTGTTATGTTGTACGTCACTTATATTTATATGCTGTTTTTTTTTCAACAAAATTTAGTTGCGACTCAACACCTGTCCTGTGTTTCTTATTCTTCGTTGTCGTCTCGTTTGTGCTGCATCAACCAAGATGAACGCATACGAACTCGCTCAAGCCTCCAATCCTAAACATCGGTAACACAACGTCTATCGTGCTTCAACGCTGGTGCTAGATCCTTGTGTGTCATTTACTGTATTGTTCCGTATTGTTTTGCGCAGTATACCAAACATTACAGTCTGGATTTTTGCCCTGAAGTATGACAAATATATTTACAAAAAATTGTACTTCAATAAAAATATGTGTTGCATGGTGTGAAATGACTACTGTACTGCTTCCACGGGTCCCTTATATGTCGCACTCAAAGGTGGCCTTGAGTGAAAAGCCGTCGGCTACACGAAATCACACAAAAAAAAACAAAATAAGCTCACTTGTTCAAGATGAAGAACACGAAACCCCAATTGAATAAAAAAATGCAAGTGATGCTTCCGCACACGTTATGTTTTTGAATTCAAGTTCTTTTTATTATTATTACATGGTGTTTATGAGACGTTTGGAGCTTCCGTATAGCGCAAAGTACTCCTTTTCGCAGATAGAAGGATACATGAAAATATACTGGAACGAAAAAAAAATTACATAAAAGAGCACCTAGGCACAGTTCAGGCAAGTCAACTCACACAACAACACACGGCTTCATTCTCTGCTGGTTTTCATTGCCATGCAGCCTCTTCACAAAACACTATAGTTCACAAAAATGCATTGACAAGAACGCCGTATATGCTGCAAATAACACGATGTAATCTCCAGTCACCTAACAGTGCCGAAATTGGCAAATTCCACTCATAGCGACACAAAATGAGTTCGCACATGAATCGACACGCAACCCGACACGATCAGGTAAAAACATTTATACATAAAATGAGCTTAAAAGGTTTTCTCATTAATTCGAAAAGTACACCGCTCCTGTCTAGGAACTTGCTGACTGCTAATAGTGCACATTTTTCGCAAAGCATGAGTTGGCCATGGACCTAAATTTTTCGAAGGCTGAAGGGCCCACAGTCGATTGCCATTAAAACTCGTACAAGCTGTTGTCTTTCTTCTTGATATCGGGGACATTATAATAAAATATATTCTACATCTTTATCTACGTGTTCACATTCCCATTCTGGACTCTATGCTCGTGAATTTTTGTGTAAAAAGGGATTTATATGCGTGGTACCCTGGCGGACGTGGTGCACCAGCGTTTCAAAGTGCCCTGTTTCTATTTAACGTTAGAGAGGTTCGGAATTCAAGAATAGGACCAATGCAAAATAGGTCTGAATATTTTCACTTTCGATCAATCCCCGTTCCTCTGCAGCCACGACCTGTCTCTATTTCTCTTTCTTTCTATCACATACAAGCTATGTATGTGACACAAGTATCACATACATGCTATTTTGATAAACTCGTTCAAATAATTTCAGCGGACTCGACAAGTTCAGTCGATTGCGCGTCCACCTGCGTGGCCTCCGCTGTACAATCCGGCAGAGGTCACGATCGCAGAGGCTATCTAGAAAGAAGTGCGTGGTTGAGACCTACTCCGCCAAGCGCCTTAACGATGCCATATGTTCACAAGAAAACAGTCGGCTCTTTCAATGAACTCACCCTGTATAATGACCCCCCCTCCCCAATGTAGCGCCCTAATGTGCTCTCAGAATACTCGTATAAATAAATGAATGAATAAATAAGTAAATAAATAAATAAATAAATAAATAAATAAATAAATAAATAAATAAATAGCGCAATAAATAAACTTCCCGCATTAACGTTATTTTTTTACCCCAGCGGTTACTTGCCCTTCATCTTAAGAAATCCTCTAGATCGACACCCCATACAAGTCTTAACTTGAACCATTAGTTCCTGTTTATACGAGCTTTTTTCCTTTGTCGGGCTTTGATAACATTCGAGACAACGCTCAACTTCCTGCTGGCTGGAGGCGAATTCCGGTGTGTTCCTTTGTAAACATAATGTCGCTATGTGCTAGGGCCATAAGAACCGAGCATAACGCCGAGTGAAACGGCTAACACACATGGCAATCGCTTCCTTTTGCATGCTGCAAAACATACTCAATGCCCATTCTAGCGCATTCCATTGTGCATTGTCGAAGTTCGACCTACAAGGGCAGTAACGGGCAGTTATGCCCGCATGTCTTATGTTGCGCCTACCGTGGTTATATACCTGCAGACGAATAAGTGGTTCAGAGGTTCCGAGGGCGATGTCATTATCCAGAATAGGGTGCCAGCTCGAGTGATGCAACCAGAACGGATTTAATGAGGACGCTTCCCCGCGATCCGAACCGCTTTTCTGCGAGCAGCTGTGAAAACCGCAGCGCGTCGATTGTCAGCCACTTACTCTGCAGGTGGGTGTCGTTACCTTTTACATAACATTATGGTTCTTTCTCACTGCAACTTCGGCTTTCAAATGTGTTTGCTTTTGAGTGTGTGTTCGTTGAAGCATTCATGCGAACAAACTCTGTGTTGGCAAAGCAATTTATTGCCTTTGGCACAAGGCATGACCCATCCTTACACTGACGGTACTCATTTAAAAGCTCAAATGAAGAATAACTGCCGAGAAGCTCTGAAGCGGCTCAGCGAACGCAAATTAATTCCTATGAAAGAGTGCGTTTTCCGTGTTAAGGTTTCGAGAATTCTATCCCGATCAAATGGAATAAGTCGGCATTAGCTGAGTATTCGTTTGTACATTATGAGCCACAAATTCTAATGGTAGCTTAAGTCAAGTAGCACTCGCCTGGTTAAATAACTGTGAACGCTAGCGTCAGCTATTCATTCAAACGGATTACCGAGTGGCCATTTTCAGAAAATTTAGAATGAAAATTGTCGGTGTTCCTTTGCGCTGACATGACTTCAGTAAGCTTTTGGAAGACTTACATTCTTACAGAGGGAGACGCGCGCACCCCGTTCCGTTATGACCGACCCCACGGTGAGCAACCCCGTCTTAAAAATTGGTTTTTTTACCGCTATAGTGTGCTTTCAGGCGTTGCAATCACACGGGAAAACTCGACTTCATGGTCCGTATTATGCAGTGCTTTAGATCAGCTGCTAGTTTTTGACAAATGAACAGCTGCTATTTTCTGGAAGGGGCTGGTAGAAATTATGAAAAAAGCTTGGCTTAATCATAGCAAGGCAGAGAGAGATAAAATATGTAGTGACCTGGAATTAGGTAACGGCCACCATTAAAAGAGTCAATTGCACTTCCTTTCCAGCTACTATGCTCTAAGTGCGTGTAAAATTGACTGTTTGTTCTTTTTTACGAACCTTTTCATGCACACTATTTTTCTTTCAGGTACTTACGGAAAAGCACACAATAGGAGAGATGAAGGGTTTATTTTTGGCAATTGTAGCACTCATCATTGTTTCACATCTACGCAGATCTTTTGCAATTAAGTGTCCAGCGAGGTTCGACCGCCAAGGTGAGAGAATGCACGTGATAATGACGCTATTTAGTTCATAATTTCTGGTCAGTGCATGTTTCCGTCCATTGTTGCGAATGAATTAAATTCGCCTTTTGTGGTGCATGGTGGCGCCGTCACGAGTGGCCACGAGAAACATTGCGGTGTAGGCGCACCTACGCGCTGTGACCACAGTGCCGCCGTAGGCGAAGCTGCTTCGGTGGCAAGCAGCGTGTGATCTTTGGCGCACTCCACCACTGCACCATCAGCAGCCACTCATTTTACAAAGGGTGGGGGGGGGGGGGGGGGGGGGTGTTTGAAGCAATTACAAAAAAGTGATATGGAGGTCTCAAGGAGCTGAAGGAGTTGTCCCATGAGCGGCACCATTATACAATTTCTTTAATTCATGCTCTCAGTATTCCCACTCAATTGTTCCTTCGGTTTTGACACCAGTAATGAATCAGCATAATAACACTGCGAGCGAGATATGGGCCGAAGTTGCTGCGCCAATTGTGTGAATCACAATGATTCGTTCTGGATACGTTATGTTCAAACCAATTAAGCCATTGTTATAATGAGCGCATATCCGGGTAACTTAATAGAGAAACTTCTAAACTGATAATTCAGACTGGTGAAGTGCGAAATTTTTTATTACAGGCATGAAATGCTGTACTTATGAAGATCATAATACTGCGATGGTAATTATGTCCACAATTCATTGACACTTTTGCCGTCGCCTTCACCGTCACGTTTCGTATGAAATCTAAGGGCATCACTCCACGTATCGTTAGCATCACTCCACGTATCGTATGCTCTATGTGCGAGGGCATCCAACGATCCCTACTCAGGCAGAGGCAACGCCCTGGCCACTTTCGGCGCATGAAAGGGCAACATGGGGTCTGGAGAGAAGGTCTGGAAAGAAGTTTTGCGTAAATCCGAAAGCAGCTGCGTGCTTTCGACTCCGGGCGCAGTCGCGCTCGCCCTATCGTCAGAGCGACCAGTAGAATGCTCAAATTTTCGTAAGTGTCTTATCACTATTCAGTTTGAGTAGAAATGATAGACAGCACAAAGGTCGCTTCTCTCGCTCCAATGGCTGCGTTTTCTTACGCCAGTACTTTGTTTAGTCGCCCTTTGTCAGATGCTAAAGACGTTAGCTGCAGCATTACTTCGTACGTCATTCAGATTCGTTCATACAGGTATGGCATTCATGGTTTCATCCTTGCGTTCAAACTGTGACTTTTAACAGCTCCTGTTGCAAGCTCCTTAAACATTGCCTAGCTCGTAAAGGTGCATTTATTGTTATTATATGAGCTTTACCTGCACTTTTGGAGCAATTTACCACACCTACCACAACTCTTTGAAAGTGTTTAAAATGCTATACATTTTTTCTGTGAGGTTGCTTGACTTGACCCTGTGTTAATATGGTATGTAAGATTACTTGGATGAATTTAACGCTGCCTATGTGTAGTCATTATAGAATACTTCTTTATTGCGAGCTCTTTTTCTGGGCCAAAAATGTTCATTGGGTTTTACACTGCAATAATCAGCACAGCTTTTAGAATTATACTTTTTCAACGAATGCTAACATTTCCCACTCTTTCCCATTAGGAAGTTGTCATATTTTCGGCTTGACAGTTCCACGCGGTCACACTATTGCGACTCCAAATCCGTGTGTTAGCGTAACTTGCACGCACAGTGGACACATGCTGGTGAAAGGGTAAGTCTTGTAAAATAACGACGCTTTATTAAAGCGATAGCATTAAAAAATTTGTTTCCCAGAAATTAAGACAGGGTCTTGACGTAATCGCGTTCAGACGCTGTCTCAGCGCGGTAGCGTAAGGGGTCTATGTAGCGCAAAGGGCGGTGCCGTGCCGGCTACGGTGGCGTTATGAATAGCTGCAATATCTCTATAGAAGCGAAATATAAAAAAACGCGGCTCCAGCCGGAATCAAACCCAGGAATTCTGCACGGCAGGCAAGTATTCTATCACAGAGCCACGCCAGCGCTTCGAACTGCTCCGGGTATGCACACCACTACTCGATTTACACAAAGACGCGATCCACCTCGCAACACTTGGCTCAAAGTAAGAAATTCCGGCAGATGTCACACATTCTGGATGTCGATGTCATGCGAAGCGGTAGGCGAGCAGTGGCCTATACATCATTTTTCATTGCATTGAGCCAAGCTTTGCAAGTTGGACCGACTACTTTCGGTAGTTATAGGCGTATATGGGCAGGCCCGTAGCCAAGATTTTTTTCTTCGGCAAGAGGGGGAGGGGGCGCACTTGCTGAAGGCCTTCATTATTTGAGCAAAGTATCAATTTGATGAAGAACCAATTTCGGGGGGAAGAGGGCGAGCCCCTAGCACCCCCTCATTTCTAGGGGCCCGATCGTGGCCTTACCAGGTATGTCAGCTACACTGGCGTCCAAGTAGTTTCCTATGGTCCGACGTAATGGCGGTACTCACGTTAGAGCGCAGATGTCAGTTTTATTGAAACGAACTGCACGCTATGGTGCGATGATGTGCCTATCATAAACAGCAATTTTCGCCGTGTTCCTCCGGGTTGAGCAATAGCTGGCTATAACTTCGCAAGTCATTGAAGTTCATGTGTAATGTTTATCACATAGCTATAAAAGCCCTTTAGCGAACACTGCAATAAAAAAATAACTGCAACCAAAAATAAGATAGATAGATAGATAGATAGATAGATAGATAGATAGATAGATAGATAGATAGATAGATAGATAGATAGATAGATAGATAGATAGATAGATAGATAGATAGATAGATAGATAGATAGATAGATAGATAGATAGATAGATAGATAGATAGATAGATAGATAGATAGATAGATAGATAGATAGATAGATAGATAGATAGATAGATAGATAGATAGATAGATAGATAGATAGATAGATAGATAGATAGATAGATAGATAGATAGATAGATAGATAGATAGATAGATAGATAGATAGATAGATAGATAGATAGATAGATAGATAGATAGAAACGCTCAAAGTGTCTGCAGTTCGCTAAGAAACACTTCGTGTTTAAATCTGTTTCTGGATAAAGGTATCCATAATATCCACCGCAGTGCGAATCATCTCATCTGGTGCGCATACATCTTCCCTGAAAACCAAGTGCAATGGGTCTGATATTTTGTTCATTTCTAGATGATGGAGCACCTGCTGGTTTGCATCACTTTCTCGAAGGGTTGCTTGTCAGTTATGTAGGCCTGTAAGTTCTCGCAAATGATTGGCCACCACCTTCTCTTAAAAAGCATTTTCTTTCCAAGCAAAGGACACATAAACACTAATCCATATGGCGCTGAAAAGTGAGATCAACGCAATTGGGGCTTCAGCGTACGATTGTTTCACCGTGATGATGGTGAACCACAGCGTAACTAGCGAGACAAGGACGATAAGGAGGACCAACAACACTGTTTCAGGAGAGTTTCATCATGTCACGCATAACGCGGCCCGCTGCTGTAACAGACGCGTTAACGAGTGTAGGGCTGCTTGAAATGCAGTATCACACTGGGGGGACTAATTTAGGGCTCGTCGAACTAATTTAATGCTTGGCGGCCGCCACCGGTGTCCGTAACCGCTATCGCGCGAAATAAAAACAAAACTAAATAAAATATACCTAAGAGAGAATGGGAATCGAACCCAGGCCCTCTGCGTGGCAGCCCAGTCCTATACCATTGAGCCACGCTGGTGCATGAAACTGCGTTGCAAACTGGCCCTATGCAGGCTTCATGTCGCGTAACGTATCGCGTTAAAATGTGTAATAAAGCATTTTAGAACAGCAAAATAACAACTAGGCGTCACACAATGCGAATTGCGTAACGAGTGGGTCGTTCAATGCTCCAACCCATTAAAAAAGCCTCAGGCATAATTCTTCATCGTAGTCAGCCACAGCATAAACAAAGCGTATATAATTCGTTACTAGTGTGTAGCGGGTGCCGCGCTTTTCCGAAGAATGACGAAAAATAGCACAGTGGACGCTTCCCCACTACACAAAAATTATGATGATTTATGGCGCTTTGCGTACGATGCAAGTGTGCTTGTAGTAGTTGTTCCGAGAGTGTTTAAAAAAGGCTCTAGAAAGGCCGCTCTTCCAGCTTTCGCTGTGACAGTGCGGCTCGTTCCGGGCAGGCCTTGCGTTTTTTTTTTGTTTTTTTTTTTTTTTTGTGATCGGGGTTCCTTTCACATGCACCTAAATGTAAGTACGTGGGTGTCTCCATTTCTTTCCATTCAAATGCAGCCAGGATAGCCAGTGTAGAACGCAAGTCCTCAAGCTTAGCAACGCAACACTCAAGTTGCTAAACTACCGCGGCGGGTGGAGAGGTTCTCAGACTTTCTTGTGCGAAGCGATAGACTTTCTGGAGTTATTTGAAGCAACAATGACAACCCAGACTGGAGCTTCTTCGAGGGCTCGAGCACAATGACCAAAATAGAAGCGCTAGGACAATCAGGGCCAGCGTTCATCTAAACGTCTCCTGAAACGTTATATACTAGTTTGACAAGAACGTGATGCCATTCACGTTAAACAGCGAATGTGGACTTGACAGCAGAATCACCGACCGCTTAGAGCGCATGCAGCCTTAAACGTAGTTCGTGCTTCCAAAAGTAAGCACGAACTACGGAAAAATGACAGCCTTGTTTTCTGCAATTTCATCCTGGAATTCACTACCATCAGTCATTAAATAAAGCCCTTCGTTACATTGTTTCCGGCGGCATCTAAAACAGTTCTTACTAACCACATGCGCCACCTCAATACGTAGGTGCGCATATATATATGTCTATCTGTTTAAATATAAATACATACATTTCAGTATATGTGTAGATATACGTATGTATATGTGTGTATATGCATATATATGTTATGACGCGACGAACTGTGTTAGTGAAATGCATTTGTTATGGTGTTATATTCACCTTATTCAATTTGTTGTCTGTTGTATCACTGGTGTACTTTTAGTCGGATGTATAATTTTAACTACCATAGGTATGAATAATAACTTCATTATATTCGTTTTATTTTATTCGCTTGCTGTTTTTTTCCTTAGTTGCCAATCTTTGTCCTAAATTTTTTGTACATGTGTTAACAGGAGGTTCCCCTGACATTTTTTTACTTTGGGACCTCCCTCTGTATTATACCAATTTCTTATTTCTATTGTACTGAATATTGAATAAACCTTCAAACCTTCAAAAGGAGAAAAAAAGGAAAAACAAGAAAAGTGACTGCAAGAACGACCGGCAATACCGGCGAAGAATTGCACGCACGTATATCCGGACCTGCTGCAAGTTGCGAGGTACAGAAGAGGTGTTATGCCCTAACACGTCAAAAGTTGTAACGAAGATATGTCTTCTGCTTGTCGTCGCCAGATGTAAAGTAATATGTGCATTCGCTTATACAGCTCCCTGGTGACACTTGGCAAGTGGATATTAGGCAGCACTGTATTCAAACAAGCAATTTCTTGTGTACACTTACAATGCAATAGCAATGAAAATATATATTATTTAAACATGGTTTCCTTTTATGTTAAAAAACAAATGACTGTGGCTGAAGGTACCATCATAATCACTTGCGAACTTACAGGTGCATTAACTTTGCTGGAATCATGGAAGTACATCCTGGATCTCCAGATGTAGCGAGTGTGCTACCTCATCCACGCTGCTGTCCAAGATGTGGTCCAGCGTCAAGAACTCAGTAATACAAGGAATATGGAGCTAGAAAGAAGTTGCGCGTTCATTCTCTCTCAGCTTATTATTGAGTGGCATGACAAACAGCCCATTACGAATTTTTATTCTGCAATAATGAAAATATCAACAAGAGAATCTGTTTATTAAAATGTTATCCGCTGCATATTTCGAGTGTACACTGATGTTGTTATGACCATGTTTTTAGGCTGGGGACCAATTCATAAGCAGTAAAATGGCTTAGGTATTGATATTGCTTCAGTAGAAGACGTGCGACAATATAGTTCCGTGTTTTTGCATCAGGCGGAAACATGAAATAATGTGGCGAAAAACTTGATGCAAACTTGATTCCGCCTACAAGAGTACAGTGCGATAACATATTCGGGCCCAGTTCCCATCGCCTTCTCGAAACCTAGCAAAGAAGGTTTCGCTTCTTAGTGGACACCTCAACCGTGACGCGATGAGAGGAATGTAAGTGCGCGTAACAGTGCTCACTTCAAACTGTCGTAGAATGCATGCCTACTGCATGTACGCGGAATCGAACGAGACACCTCTCCCTCCGCAGCGCCCGCCGTTAACCGCTAAGCCACTAAAGCAAATGTCCTTCAACGTAGTAACAGCGAGCTGTTTATATACACCATTTACCACCGGCGGTACGCCACTCTCGGGGGGGGAATGTGAGCGTGTTCTCTACATTAATAGCGAGGTAGCGAGATGGCGCGAAGGGCGCGCTCGGCGCCCTGCTATTTTCGATGCGTACGCTCGTCTGTAAACTTGTACTTTGCACTACGGCGCGTGGTCGTCCGTGCGCGCGCGCGCTTATCTCGCCATGGGAGAGGTTTGTGCGCCTTGTGCTTTTGCCGGAAAAAATGCGTTGTAGTTTAAGAGCGCACGAAGGTCACTTCGCTCGCTGCAGAGTTCCCATTTGCGAAAGGAGCGCACTGTTCCAAACCAGTGAAGTAATGCTTGCGACACTTGTTATTCCGCGCTCGTCCTGTATATACCTGTGCGTGCGTTTCGTGAACCCTTTGTGTTTGAGCCGTGCGTTAAGTGTCGAGCTGTGAACGTGGTTAGTTTGTGCTCGTCCTGTGTGTTTTCTTCTCGTCTTGAGCAGTGCGCTGCACGTTTCGATCTTCTTGCCATTCTTGGTGTGACATTCCAATTCGCTGCTATCGAATTCATTGATTCGCCCTTGCGGCGAAACTGTGACTTCTTTTCACTGTAGTGTGATCATTATAACCCATTTTGAAGGGAATTGAAGTGTACGAAAAAGCACCCTTTCCGTAGGTGGCATTCGCACTCGCAACCTTATAATTACGGTTGCTTCTACTGGCTAACACTCCCAGGGATCGAACTTTCATAAGTACCCAACAAAGTAGCTTAAATGTTAGAGCATCGGACGTGTAATTGAAAAGTCGTGGGTTCGGATTTCACCGACAGAAAGCGTGCCTTTTCGTCCTCTTTATCGTTTCGCTTTGGGTCATACTGCAGGCAAAAATAACAACTAACTTACCTAAACTCCCCATCGCTTAATTGTCTGTTCATTTTCTAGCAAAAAGAAAACACTACTAAAAGAGTGATATCAAGTGTTAATGCGGGCTTGTTGGTACATACTGAACTTCGGATTAACAGCGCTACAACTGTACAAAGGAGGAAGGGACAGGACAAGCGCTTGGTCATGTCCCTTCCTTTTTTCTCCCGTTGTAGCTCTGTTTATCCGAAGTTGAGTAGTAAAACTCGGCAGGAAGCGTATGGTGAAGTGATATCGCCTGTTCCTGAACGCTTCCAGTACTGCGACCGAGAAATTCCAACCGAAATAAAGGCAAACATGAGCAGCTCATACGGATTCACGTCGAAGCGACTAGCGTTGTCACGCAACCGCCATCACAACAGACTAATGGACAATATGGCGGCGAGCAGTTACGGAGTCGCCCTCTATCGGACGCTCCTCGATTGCGTGCTGGGCAGGATACGTGGCGCACTCCTCATTAGTTTTCCTGTCGGCGCTCTACAAAAACACCTCGCGGATGCCCTCCAGGACATTTCTGTGCTTACTTTCGAAGCGAAATGCCTTCTTTGCTGTCAAAGTAATAATTTTCTACGAACAGGAAGCGCAAGATAGTTTATAGTCGCTGCCTCTTTGCAGAAAACGGAACGCCCACTTCACGTGGTCGCCACGATTGAGACGCCTGAGCCGGCTTCTTGCGTGAAATGTAGTCAATCGCCGAGTGCAAAATATGCCAAATATCTTGTTAGAGTAGACTGCCTCTATATCCAAAAGGGAGCATAGCGGAAGCTTCAAGCTAGTGATCGCACGGGTTCGCGGCGACTGACGGTGCTTTTGCATACGAGCGTCTACATATATCTTTGTACTGATGGTTTCGCTTTCGGTACCGGCGTGTTCTGGTGCCGTGCCGAAACTTTAGGCCGCAAAGCATGAGAATGTGTGAGTATGTATTGTTGCGCGGACGCCATCAGAGCAGTTCAAACACAATTTTGTTACAACTATATAGTATACGATTTCGGCGCACTTATGGCAACTTGTGATGTGTCGTCCCGCCGATTAAATTTTTTTTCGGTCCAAATTCGTGTATGTTTCAATGTCATTTGACATGTTGCCTCGCACTGCTATTGATCGGTCGTCTAAGCGAGCAATTTCCGCTGCTTCTGTTATTTCAATGTGATCGTTTCGTTTGATACTCACACAAAGAGTGAGAAAATGCGATGACTTTTTAATATGCTCCTCAATTATCACGCCCTTTGCATTCCACTGAACTCACCGCTCTCTGCCATCAACAAAGTCATAAACCAAAGCTT
This sequence comes from Rhipicephalus appendiculatus, assembly GCA_030522465.1. NCBI lineage: Eukaryota > Metazoa > Arthropoda > Arachnida > Ixodida > Ixodidae > Rhipicephalus > Rhipicephalus appendiculatus. Next base: position 42,029 of record JALIZH010021440.1, read on the forward strand.
CACGATTTCGAGATTGCTGGTGGAAGGAGAAGTGGCCATGCATTAACATGCAACGCCAAGCAAACAAAAGCAAATGCACTAACGTTCGCCGGACTTGTTCTGCAAACGTCGCTGTGAACAAGGGCCCACATGAACTTAAAATAGCGGTGAAAGAAAGAGAAGTTATTACAGCAACCTGCAGCTCCAAAACGGGGTATCAAAAACACGTAAAGAGTGAAATGAAAAATTTTAATGCCCAGAATTATTTGGCGAGTTGCCCAGCAATCATGGAAGTATGACGTGGCTAACGCAAACAGCGCGGCAATCATTTCCACATCACCAAATAAGGCTCCTAGGAAATGTATGGGGTTGGAGAGGCCCGACTTGAGTTTGAGAGTGGCCCAACCCATAAAACACAGGAAAAGCTGGAAAAGTTGTTATAAACATCCAAAAAGGAAAGCCCAAAAATATATCAGAAGTTTAATCGAGATGCTATTTAGACGCAAACAGCTTGAAAACTTTCTGTAGCTGAGCTAACGCCAGGTTATTAGAAGTCTAGAAAACTGCTCTCAAGAATTCTAAAAAAGTTCTTGCTAGACCTTTTTAAGAACATTTTTAGACATTTATTTTTCATGCAAACCAGCTTGTTCAAGGTTTGCCCAAGTCAATTCCTTGCCCCATGCCAGCGTTTCGCCATGACAATTTAGTTCTCCACTGTCAAGAGTGATGACTAAAGGAACGCCTGCGTAATATGGCGTCAAGTTAATTTCTCGAGCTTCTCTAGCCAGAAGAATTGATAATTCAAAAGATACAGAAGTTCAGGGGAACATGGGAGCTTGAAGAAATGAGAAAATTTTTGACACGGAGTATCGCAGGAGCGATTTCGACAAGCGGACTTATCAATTCACAGCCTTGAAAAAGACAACATTGCTCGTCGAAGCGCTGACTCCAACGACACCCCGTGTCCAAGAGTTTTAAATGCGAATGCATTTCATAGTCGGGCTATGTCAGGCATCCGGCGTTGGCGTTGTGCGGCGTTGGCGTTGTCCGCGGAGGAGGAGGAGGAGGAGGAGGAGGATAGGTTGAGGAGGTGTGCGCGCCGGCAGGTGTTAGATGTGAAGCATCTTATGGCGAAGCTTAATCCGGTGGTGGTGGTGTACGGCGTGACCGCCCTTACTGCGCATGCGCAAACCCTTTAAAAAAAATAAAATGAACAAACCTCCTCTCTCCCCTAGGCATCCCTCCCCGCGGCAACCACACCCTCACTGCGCATACGCCTCCCCCTCCTCTCTCCCCTGCTACGCTCCCCCCTCTCTCCTCTAGGCATCCCTGCCCGAGCCGTCCACACTCCCACTGCGCATGCGCGTCCCACCTCTCTTCCCCTCTCCTACGCTCCCCCCTCTCTTCTCTAGGCATCTCTGCCCGCAGCGTCCACACTCCCACTGCGCATGCGCGCCCCCCCTCTCTCTCTCTCCTACGTTCCCCCCCCCCCTCTACCTCTCTCGCCTCGCGACGCCGACACAGGCAGCGTCTGCTAGCGAGTTTCTTGGTTGAAAAAACCGACTGCTCGCGCTGCACAACCGTTCACTGGCCACCCAGTATATATGGCAATGAATCTTGACCTCCAAGGTGGTGCCGGTGGGAGATTTCTCCTGTGCGTTGTTGAACAATAAAAATTCGCAGCGTGCGCGTTAACTAAAAGCGGTCTGCGGCGGAGCTCGGCGGAGCTATATATGAAAAAAAAAATTAAAAAAAATAAATAAAAAAATTTAAAAAAACAAGAAAAAGCAAAAAAAAAAGGCGCTGCGCCGTGCTCCCGACCGGGCTGCAGAAATTAGGCGCCTTTTACTTCTTCGAACCACAACCACCATATATAAATGGAGTGAAGCGCGCGCGAAATGCATTCGCATTTCCTCACGATTCCCTTCGGGGAGGTGGGGGGCTTTTTTCTTCTCTTCAAGCTTCCATCTTCCCCTGAACTTCTGCAATGATCAATTTTGCTGGCTAGAGAAGCTCCAGAAATTAATCTGATACCATATTAAGCAGGGATCGTTTTACTCATCACTCTTGACAGTTAACAGCCAAAACGTGATTGCAAAGCGCTGGCAAGATACAACGAATTGACTAACGCATTGCTCGAGCCACGTTTTGACAAACCAACTTCTCTTCAAGTTCCATCCTTGAAGAAAAGTCTGCTGGTCGAAACGGCACCACCGACACCCCGTGTTCAACCATTTTTTTTATCTCAGCCAAATTGGTGTTCCTCTGGCCAAAAAATTAGTTAATCATTTTTATTCGGACATGGCGTTGCCTTAAACCATTGTGCTTAACTCATTAAGGCCCACGAAAGAAGTACTTGTTGGATAAGTACCAACTAGCCCGATCTGCGGATAAGTGCCAACTAGCCGGATCTCAGTGCCTTCATTTCTTTAGCCACAGGTATCTCTACACCCTCCGCCATAGCCTGCGTCGTAGTTTTTCTAAATAAACAAGGCTTGGACATGTGCATGAACAGTGCTCCGCAAACCAAACCAAAATACTGATCGCGCGTTTCGACTGTATACGGAGAGAGCGTCCTGAGTAACGCTGTTTTAATACACACTGGTTGTTTATAATGTCTTGTGGTCGTAATCTATCGCGCGGATTGAGTGTTGTAGCTATGGTTTTCTTCAACGCTATACGTGTGCGTTCATTGACTTATCTTTTCAAAATACCATTCTCTTTTCTTTCGCGGGCCACGGAGGCGTGCATTATGCCACGCCGCGCGCAATTGCAAACAGCATACAATCATACAAGTGCCCACGATCAGAGGGAAGGTTAGTCCGACGGCCTACCGAACAATTAGCTTCATCTAGAGTACGGCCAGAGAACATGTACGGCTCCGCGTAACTGAGCGCTCCGTGTTCGCAGCGCATGCTGACCGAAGGAAGCAGAAGAAAAAGTCACAGTTTCGCCGCAAGGGTGAAGCAATGAATGTGATAGCAAGAAATTGGCATGCCACGCGAAGATCGACGAGCAGCTCGATACGTGCAGATTCCCGATGAAGCACAAAGAAGGACGCTCAAAAGGGACGCGCAGGTATACACAGGACATGCGTTAACTATAAAAACTACCACAGTTGTTACACCTTTGTGTTTGAGCAAAGCGCCGCAAGTGTCGACAACGCAGAACCCGACGCTCTTCGATATTTCTTCTTCTTTTAAAGTGCGGCGCGCGGAATGACCCATCTGCGTGTCCTGCCACGTGGTGGCGTCTGACACAAGATGTGGGCGCTGGTCTCTTCTTATATTGCGAGAGCGATTATATCGACACACTCGGCTGATTTTTGCCGTCGCCGTCATGTCCCGGATATGTATATTGCCACGCGCTTTTCTTTCAATCTTGCCGTATTCGGTTTACGCCCACAAAGACTGTGAGCAAAGCTCGGCGCAGACTGCGCCTCGGTGTTCGAGAAGCTTCACGATTTCAGTAGATCGTTTTGTTAAGATTGCACGCAAGACACGAAGAGTCAAGCTTATTCCAGAGCTTGTGATGCGTGATGTATAAAGCACGGCGCATAACAAAGATGATCAGTTTTTCGACGGCCGACGCTGTGTTCGCCGCTATCATTGTACAGCGTGCCTTGCTTGCTGTAATCTGACTTTCCGTTTTCCGGCCACAAGCTCGGCCAAATAAAGAGTTTCATCTTGGACACGTCGCCTGCTACTTTCGTCGACGTCACAACCATGTGACAATATGTATTTAATAACATAAAAAAGACAAACAGAAAAATAAATCAGCAGAAAAAAATTCCAATGCACCTGATCGGGAATTCGAACCAGCGACCCCTCACTCAGCAGCCTTTTGCACTAGCCAACACAGCCACGCGCAATTTTTTAACATGTAAGTGTCTTATGCCGGGTATTGTTCAACGTCATTTCCGTCACAGAAATGACGTTGAAAAAAATGCCCCCCACCTCCCCGAAGGGAATCGTGAGGAAATGCGAATGCATTTCTTGCGCCGACACCGACTTCTGCCATCGCCTTGAGAGGCGCCCAGCCAGCAAACGGTCGAGAGTGAGGCGCGACCGGACGGGAGAGGGGGGGCGCAGGGAGGAGAGAGAGCGAACGGCAAGAGAAGGAGCGGCGAAGCACTGCACCTACCCTCTCCTACACTCCCTCGCACCACATGCTCCGGTTGCTAGGGGCGAGGATAAGCGCGCGCGCCCGCAGCTGTTGCTATGGGAGAGGGAGTGAAAGCGGAGAGATAACAGCTGCCAGCGCGCGGACAACGCCGGATGCCTGACATAGCCAGACTAAGAAATTCATTCGCATTTAAAAGTGTACACGATCAGATGTCAGAGACAAAGGTTTTGTCAATGGGCATCGAACGTATGACCTCTCGGTACGCAACAACAGAAGCCGAGCACGCTATCCATTGCGCCACGGCCACAGACTCTGACTGCTTTGCGGACGCGCCTTTTATATCTACCACTTCCATCACAGTGCTCCTCCTCAGCGGGTGGTGTCGCCCTCTTGAAGCAGTAAAGTAAAGTAACTCATCATTACTGTGGCTTCCACGATTAGCACCTGCTACGCGTCCGTCTCAGTCAGCGTGTTTTCAGTAGAAGTGCAATTTTGTCAACGCCTTAACGCAACGCGAGGTGGCGACCTTAGCCTAAGCGTCGGCCTCGCTCATAACGTCCATCCAAACCAAAAATGCGACGCGGGCAAGCACAGAGAAGCCGCTCAAGAGTGTCGGTACCGCCGCAACGTTCGAAGGCCGGTGCGGAGGAATGGTGTGGAGGTGTGTCGCTTGCCGTACAAGTGCCGCTGTCCACACACAGCTCATGTGGAGGCGAAAAAACATGGTGCGCTCCTGCTTAGTGATGCCACTACCTGGGAGGGACTTGGAATCCTTGCCATTGGCCACTGTGGCATCCCGGTGGAGGGATGGGAACAGTTCTTTCAAGCACTGCCTCAAAAAACCCGAGACAGCAACAGCTGATGTGAGTGGTACACAGCGGTGATCGATAATTGTGGCAATGGTGTCCGCTTGCTCATTACAGGCGATTGCCACGTGCACCGGTATTCAATAAAAGGAGACCGAAACCGCGGCGGCAGCCATTGCGGAGAACTTGGACTTCATCAAGGACCCCGTAATCATAGATCGTCGGTGGTTCATAAGGCTCTTAAGCGCTGGGTTAGAGTTGCAAAGAACTATGACTGCTTCCTCACGAAAGTCCTCAGCCAGGACTTCAGCGCCTAGATTGATACTGGCTAGTTCTGCTGTAGTTGAGCTCGCCGTGAAGCGCAGCCGCCAACGACGGTTCGCCGTTTTAGCCGGGGCGGTGAAGGCTGGATCGGCACATCCGTCATCCCTGAGTGAGCCATCTGTGAACACCAGCAGCCTTCCCTCCAGCTGCTCGTCGAGCTTGCATACAGCAGCCTGTGGCAGTGCAGGAGCTAGTGTCCGACGTTTTGTCGCCATGCCGAGCGACAGAGACGTCCGCTGGGCGGTGGTGTGGTTGATGGAGAACGACTTGTGTATCACATGCAATATAAATAGTATCGATGTGATTTCAAAGATCAATGGTTCAACACAATGAAAAGTAGTCGCGATGCCTGCGACAGGGCTATTAAGACATTGCATCCTCGGCCCTACTATGGTGACTACCCGAGTTTCGTTGTAAAGTCGTAGTTCATAGAAGTAATCAGGTCATAATATTGAGGCTGAGAATAATCTCGAAGCTCACTTACAAATATTGTGAGCCGCACTTCATGAAGCTTGATGAATTGAAGGCTACACTACTATGATTTAACGATATCTCTGAAAGGTATTGAAACTATTTTCACAAAGAGGGAACTGACACGTTTTCCCAAAGCACCTCCATTCTGAAGCTGCCATTCATTCTGTGCAAATGGTCAAAATTAATAAAATGTGCGATGCAGTCCGCGACGTAACTATTTAAATTTTCTTAATAAGCCTGCGTTTTCCTGGGGTCTGATTTGTTTGTTCCGAGGGTTCCGTGATCAGAGAGCAGGCTGAGCATATATTATCAGTCACGGCGTGTACAGTGACACTGGATTAGGTTAGATGTCGAAGAAATGTACCCAAAATGATAAAAGCACGTCCTCACACGTGGCGCGCCTTGCATTGGATTACGGCTTATTCTATATTTGAAAACGAAACGGCATGCGTCTGGGCGCAGCAGACTATCGCTAGTGCAGCTGTTCTCTTACCCTGAAGAGGAAGCAATCAAGATAGCTCTACCCTGCTGTGCGGCTGCTTGATGTTATTTGATGTCCGTGAAATGCCTCAAAATCCATGAAATCGAATTCGGTGTTCCATGTTTTTTCGCCTCACCCCTTTTCTGAGCAGATATCCTTTTTACTTTAAAAAGAACGCACGCAATCAAATAAGTGCTTCAGTTGCTGGTCGTCGCCATGGAAATAAAACAGATTAGGACGCTCACGCCTCAGGTGCGTGCGCGGTTAGGGTATTTTCTTTGAGAGTGCATGCGACTTTATCTAGCTGGTTTGTCGAGCAAGGAATACGAAGGCCTCATACTGAGCCGTTGTCGAACTTTTCTTCTTTGACAGGGGGTTTCTTTGCTCCATTAATGGACCTCTGCGTCACAGATAAGAAGTAGCGGCGTCCCACTTTGCGAACGAACAACGTCAAGGTAACTTAGGATGCTTCTTGCCACGACTCTCTGTTTGAGGCGTTGCGTGAGTCGCAGAGGCACCAAACGATGGCGCAACGACAAAAAGCATGGCTTCGCCCTGAATGTAACAGCCGCTCACTGTAGACTGATTACGTCGTCATACTTTTATTTTACATTCTGAAGAAACTGCCTGTAGTGGATTTAAAATTGCGTGTCAGTGCTTCAAAAGCGAAGTATTTCTGGTAACTGGGGCTGTTCTTGAGGGTCGTTCTGAATCGTCCATCACTTGCGGCTCCAGGTAAGAGACTGCTCTGTCTGTTAATGGGAGTGGACGGGGATTTGGCATCTCTAGCGGCCCATACGCAGGGTAGACGTCTTCTTACAAAGAAGCTGCGTATGGCTAGGATGTGGTGGAACCCGTACACACACGAAATGTACGTACAACAAAACCTTTTGGCTCCCTATTGCCCCCCATCTTGCCCCCCTCGCCATAGGTTCCCCTTAACCGTCGCCACAAGCGTCCTTCATGCTGTCGCCATCGCCAAAGCGTCTTTTACAAGTCTTGATTGCGATTGAATTGAAGGAGCGCCAACGAGCACAGAAACGCAAATGGGCGCGAAAACGACATGTCGCCGCTGCTTTTGGCTTCGCTTTCTTCCATCTACATAGCGGTGTAAGGGCTCTTAGTCGTCGCAAGCACGGCCGCTTTGTTAATTTACAGTCAGTATACGGTACCTGATGTAACGTCCACGAATATTGCATAATGACCTTCACTGGCTTTACGACCCGCCTTTTTTACAGCGAAAGCGGTTTTTAGATCACAAGAACGGCCGCTTTTAACGCCAGAGTTGTCCGCCGCCGCCACCGGCGTCCGTAACCAGTATCGCTCCAAATCAGAAAAAAAATGAATAAGAGAACAAATCGAGGACTATTCTGGTTTCGAACCCGGGCCTTTTTCGTGGCATCCCAATATTCTACCACAGATCCATTTCAGTGTTCGAGAACGCTTCCCAAAAACCCCCTATACAGGCTTCATGTCTGGAAGGAACAACGTTAACATATGTTATATAGCGTGGTATAAGTGTAAAATAACAACAGGCTGTCACAGAATGCGTAACTGAAGCGTCGTTAGATGCTTTCAACCCATTACAAATGGCTCAGCCATATTTCTTCATCGTCATAAACCACAACATCAACAAAGTGCGCATAATGTTTTACATGTGTTTAACGGGTACCTCGCTTCTCCGCAGAATGACTAATTATGGCGCAGTGGGTGCTTTTCAAATTGGCAAGAATCATGATTTATGGCGTAGGGGGTACCCTGTAACTGTACTTGTATTAGTACCCTCAAGAGAGTTTACAACGGACTCAAGAGATGCAGTTATTCACGGTTTAGCTGTTTCTGTATTGGGCTTTCCGCGCAGGCCAGAGTAATTGAATGCGGGGAGATGGAGGTGAACCATTATGCGGGATGTGTTTGAGAATTTGTTCTGCCGCTCTCTGGATGCCATGACCTGATAGGAACGCCCGGCATGCCTGTTGCGAGTCCGTCACTATATATACACTTCCCCTCGAACGTGGATGGCGTGTCGAATCGCGAGAGCAACGCCGAAAATTTCTGCTAAGCGACGTCAGTTCCGCGCACTGAAACAGAGTCCCTCAAGGATTCGGTGCCGTCTAACCAACATTACCGAGGTGTAGCCCTCTTGATTACGTTCTGTGTCTGTGTACAGAGTCTGTGATTCGCGGATGTCTTCAAGCATGCGGCTAAGGTATCGCACACGGGCTTTACGTCATCCTTTGTCATGCTCGGGGTGCATATTACGTGGCCAGGGATGAATGTTGAGTAGCTTGCTAATTGAGGGCGACAAGGTCGTTGGGCTGGTTTAATTTTCGAGTCGTGGGACAGAGTATCCTAACCGTGTGAGTAGATGGCGGCCAGTGGGGGGTGAGTAAGAGGCGCTCGCGGTGGCTGGCCCAATGTGCCTCTAGCAATTCACCTAGTGTGTTATGCGACCCTAAGTTAAGAAGACGGCACGTGGAAGTGTAGTGCGGGAGGCCATGGGCCAGCTTCGCCGCTTTGCGAATCATTGCCTCAATGCGGAGCTGTTGCGCTTGGGTCAACCGCTGAAATGGGAGATGGTACATAAGACAGCTGATTACGCACGCCTCCTCCAAGCGCAACAGGTCCTCTTCTCGAAGACCCAAGCGCCTGTTAGAGATCCGCCGGATCATGGCCAGAATTTGCTCAGTTTGTCTGGATAAAAGGGCAACAGTATAGTTAGACAACAGTATAGGCCAAGGACGCAAGCACGGCTGACCTGTGGTATGGTATACCATTTACGTGCACAGTGATAGGGGGGGATAGGGGAAGTACCGCGGGAGCGAATGATGATGAGCTCTTCCTTTTGCGGAGCACATTTTAAGCCGCCTTTCCTCGCGTACTCGGAGACTGTGTCGACTGCTTGCTGTAGTCGCTCCTGAATGGCACCGTCGGAACCCCGTGTAGACCAGATAGTGATGTCGTCCGCATAAATAGCGTGAGCGACATCGGCGATCTGGTTAAGTAGTCGAGGGAGCCCTGCAAGCGCGATATTGAAAAGAGTGGGGGAAAAGAACTGAGCCCTGTGGTGTCCCACGCCCTACAATGCGAATAGCACCTGATCGATCTCGTCCAATTCCTGCAGTGGCTGTGCGATCCCGAAGAAATATGTAGACATAGTTGTACATACGAGCCCCACAGTGCGACTCTGCAACATTGCGAAGGATGAGCTCGTGTTCAACATAATCGAATGCCCCTTTAAGATCTAAGGCGACGAGTGCTTTAGTTTGGGCGCATGACGGAGGTCCTAAGACTTCCTCCCGTAATTGTAAAAGGACATCTTGGGCACACATATGAGCTCGATAGCCGAATTGAGTGTGATAAAAGAAGGATTGTTCTTCAAGGAAGGGTTGCAGGTGCCGCAAGAGAACGTGCTCCATCAGCTTACCAGTGCAGGATGTTCAAGATATGGGCCATAGATTTTCAACCTTTACAGGTTTGCCTGGTCTGGGGATTAGTGTAATGTCAGCGTGTCGCCACGCTTGGGGAAGTGTGCCTTCGCGCCAGTGCTCATTGAAGATATGGGTGAGGCGGTTGATATCCGCGTCACTTAGGTTACGAAGGGTGGAACATCGGATGTGCTCTGCTCCTGGAGCTGTGTTGCGGCGTAGGTCTTGTAAGACCACGCGCACCTCGTCCGTTGTGATGTCGGCATCCAGCAATTCGTTCGCCTCACCTATATAGGGGTAGTAAGGGTACTGCACTGGCGGGCCTGTGGATATATAATGCTGTTCGAGTTCCCTGAGGAGCATTGCGGAATCGTCCCTGTGCTCGTGCATTAAGATGCGTAGCTGTTGAAATGTTTTTCTTTTTGATGTGTTGGGATCTGTAAGCGAGCGAAGAATGGACCACGTTTTTGCTGTGCTTAGTGTACCTGAGAGGCGCTCGCAAAATTATCGCCAGTTATTCCTGGTGAGGGACTCTGCGTATTGCTGGGATTCCCGTGTAATTTGGCCGATGCGTTTCTTAAGTTTTCGGTTGAGGCGTTGTCGCTTCCATGGCCATGTCAACCCTCTCCGGGTATTCCAAAGATGAAGCAAATGTGGATCTATGTCTGGCGTGTCGGTCGTGGTATTCATTATACGCGTGGTGGCCTCAAGATTGTCTGTGAGAGACTGAAGCCATTGTTCGCACCCCTGGCCCTCAGGCTGGTCCTGGCGGTGTTCCCTGAATTTCATCCAATCCGTGATACGCACATTTCACTCGGGCTCGCGCACGCCTCGTAATGGCAGGATGGTTTCCACAATGTAGTGGTCGCTGCCAAGGTGCTCCTCTAAGGGCCCGTGCGCTACGACTGGGTCAGTATTGCTCACGAAGGTAAGATCAGGACACGTGTCGTGAGATGCACTGTTGCCTATCCGAGTGGCGTGCTCTAGGTCGGTGAGTAGTGTGTAACTCATGTTACAGATTATATTCCATAAGCGGGTCTCTTTGGCCTGCGATTTAACGTAACTCCATGATACGTGCGGAGCACTTAAGTCACCGCTTACCACACTAACCCGTCCAAAACTTCTAAATTCCCTTAGTAGGTGGTGAAAACAGTGCGCACGTGAACGTGGGGAACTGAATACATTGAGGATAAACAGAGTGTCGCTGCGTTTTCCATACGTAATGACTTCCAATATTTGATGAGGTATGTCGCTTCTCGTCGTATCCAAGCGACATGTAACGCGCTTTGAAACTCGCTTGCTCTGTGTCAGTTGAGCTGGCCGTGAAGGGTAGCCGGCAATGCCGGTTGACCGTTCTAGCTGGGGTGGTGTAGGCTGGATCGGCACATCCGTCATCCCGGAGTGAGCAATCTGTGAACACCAGCAGTCTTCCCTCCAGCTGCTCGTGGAGCTTCCATACAGCAGCCTGTGGCAGTGCAGGAGCTAGTGTGCGCCGTTTTGTCGCGCTGCCGAGTGACAGATGAACGTCCGCTGGGCGGTGCTGTGGTGGAGGGAGAACGAGTTGTGTAGCACATGCTATATAAATAGTATCAATGTGATTTCAAAGATGAAGTTCCAACGCAAATTAAAGTAGTCGCGATGCATGCGACAGGGGCTATTATGATATTGCTTCCTCGGCCCAACTATGGTGACTAGACGAGTTTCGTTGTAAAGTTGTAGTTCATAGAAGTAATCACGTCATATTACAGAGGCTTCGAATGATCTCGAAGCTCACTTAGAAGTGTTGTGAGCCGCACTTGATGAAGCTTGATGAATTGAAGGCTACACTACTACGATTTTACAATATATGTGAAAGTTATTGGAACTATTTTCACAAAGAGGGAACTGACACGTCTCCCCAATGCACCTTCATTCTGAAGCTGTCATCCATTGTGCGCAAATTCTCAAAATTGATAAAATGTGCGATGCACTCCGCGACGTAACTATTTAAAAACTCTTAATTAGCCTGCGCTTTCCTAGGGTCCGATTTGTTTGTTCCCAGGGTTCCGTGATCAGAGAGCAGGCTGATGATCATTGGATTAGGTTAGAAGTCCAGGAAATGTACCCAAAATGATAAAAGCACGTCTACACACGTGGCGCGCCTTGCGTGGGATTACGGCCTATTCTATATTAGGGGCGAAGCTCCTTAGGGTGTGGGTCTGTCCCTCCTCTGTAGTAGTAGTAGTAGTAGTAGTAGTAGTAGTAGTAGTAGTAGTAGTAGTAGTAGTAGTAGGTAGCCACGTGTAGTGGAATGTACCCACTCCACGTGATAAAGATGACGATGACGCAGTATAGTGGAATGTACCCACTACACATGATAACGATGAAGTATAAGCGCGTTCCAGTATAGTGGAATGTACCCACTACACGTGATAACGATGAAGATGACGCTGATGACCATGCATTATAAGCGCGTTCCAGACCACACATTCTCTTTCTGCCATGGATGAAAACGATCGAGCTTCGCCCAGTCATCATCATTCACTTCGTGGATATGGCGTGATTTTTTTGAAAACGAGACGGCATGCGTCAGGGCGCAGCAGACTATCGCTCGTGCAGCTATTCTTTTAACCTGAAGAGGAAGCAAGCAAGGTAGCTATACCTTGCTGTGTGGGTGCTTGATGTTGTTTGATCCCGGTGAAATGCCTCAAAATCGATGAAAACGATTTCGATGTTCCATGTTTTTTTGCCTCGACCCTTTTCTGATCAGATATCACTTTTACTTTAAAAAGAACACGCGCAATCAAATAAGTCGTTCAGTTGCTGGTTGTCGCCATGGAAATAAAACAGAATTGGACGAGCACGCCTCAGGCGCGTGGGCGGTTAGGGTATTTTCTTTGGGAGTGCATGCGACTTTATCTAGCTGCTGTGTCAAGCAAGAAACACGAATGTTTCATACTTGGCCGTTGTCCAACTTTTCTTCTTTGACAGGGGGTTTCCTTGCTCCATTAACGGACTTCTGCGTCACGGATAAGAAATCGTGGCGTCCCACTTTGCGAACGAACAACGTTGAGGTAGCTAAGGATGATTCGTGCCACGGCTCTGTGTTTGAAGCGTTGCGTGAGTCGCAGAGGCCCCAAATGATGGTGCAAAGAGAAAAAGTTTGGCTTCGCCCTGAATGTGACAGCCCCTCACTGTGGACTGATTACGTCGTCATACTTTTATTTTAGTTTCTGAAGAAAGTGCCTCCAGTGGATTTAAAATGGCGTGTCGGTGCTTCCAAGGCGAAGTATTTCTGATAACTGGGTCTGTTCTTGAGGATCGTTCTGAGTAGTCCATCACTTGCGGCTTCAGGTAAGCGACTGCTCTGTCTGTTAATGGGACTGAACGGGGATTGGGTATCTCGAGTGGCCCATACTCAGGGTAGACGTCTTCTTACAAAGAAGCTGCGTATGGCTAGGATGTGGTGGAACCCGTACACACACGAAATGTACGTACAACAAAACCTTTTGGCTCCCTATTGCCCCCCATCTTGCCCCCCTCGCCATAGGTTCCCCTTAACCGTCGCCACGAGCGTTCATCGTGCCGTCGCCAGTGCCGAAGCCTCTTTTACAAGTCTTAATTGCGATTGAATTCAAGGATCGCCAACGAGCACAGAAACGCAAATGGGCGCGAAAACGACATGTCGCCGCTGCTTTTGGCTTCGCTTTCTTCCATCTCCTTAGCGGTGTAAGGGCTCTTAGTCTTCGCAAGAACGGCCGCTTTGTTGATTGAGAGTCAATATACGGTACAAGATCCAACGTCAACGAATATTCCACAGTCACCTTCACTGGCGGAACGATTCCCCTTTTTTACAGCGAAAGAGGTTATGAGATCACAACTACAGCCGCTTTTGGCGCCAGAGTTGTCCGCCGCCGCCGGTGTCCGTAACCAGTATCGCGCAAAATAAGAAAAACATTGAATAAGAAAACAAGTCGAGGATTAATCTGGTTTCGAACCAGGGCCTTTTTTCGTGGCATCCCAATATTCTACCACAGATCCATTCCAGTGTTCGACAGCGCTTCGCAAAAACACCCTATACAGGCTTCATGTCTTGAAGGAACGACGTTAACATGTGTTATATAGCGTGGTAGAAGAGTAAAATAACAACCGGGTGTCTGAAACTTCAAGAGCTGGTGGGGATAGAAGTTTGTCCCTTGAATTTTGAAAAAAAGAAAATCTGTTTCCCCGAAAGGCACAGGCAGTGAGCATATGCGATAGCAGCATGTCCTAATGTTATAACGAGCTATAAGGCTAGCAGCAAACTCCTCTGTAGGGATCCCGGCTGAAGAACCGAGGAAGGAAAGAAGAATATGAAGAAGTCTGCAATGGCCGTTAACAAGGCACCACCCTTTTCATGGCCGATCCTCCATGATGGCTTGTGCCAGACTAACAAGGGTCAACCAGCCAACCAACCAAAACTGTGTAGATTAAACAGTAAATGTTAATTTCCTAAGTCGGAACTTCATATTTGGCGCAGTCGACAATAACCGGATGTGGACAATTCTGCCTCGCTAGACGGGACGGCCGCGCAATCATCACGGGCTACGCACTTGACGGTGTCGACTTTGTTGAGGCACCGGAGCAGCTGACCACGCCTGACATTATGGATACCAGCAAAGCACAAGCACCGATCAGCGACGTCACCGAAAGAGGGACTATAAATATTGACATGAAAGCGGCGGAAGAGTTTGAATCATGCAAAGGACTAGCCATTAAGAGCAACATTGAAAGACATACAGATACGAGGGAATCGCCGTCAATTAGAGCCATAGTAAAAGCATTAGACCAGCTCACTCACGTACAGAGCCAGTATGTGGAACAACAAGAAATATTGAAAACCATAACAGTTAATGCACCACGTCAAGATATAGTGAAGCCGGACGGGTTCGATGGTGGTCCTGCAGGTGCGACTGGTGTGGCTGGAATTTTATCAGTATGCCTGCAAACAGAATAGCTGGGTAAACGACTCAGATCGTATAATGAACATGCGATCATACCTATCTGGGAACACTAAGAAATGGTATGACCTACGCGTCCCAAACCACATTGAAGTTTCGTGGGAAACATGGAAAGAGAGTTTTCTGCAAGCTTTTCAAATGAACCCAGTACACCTATGGGCTCAAGCTATTTCTTACAAGCAGGGAGGTAGCAATTTGTTGGACTATTATTTTGAAAAGAGGCGCTTACTGCATCTAGCGCACCAGACACTCCCTGATTCATGCATCGTGCCACTGGTTACACACGGAATGACAAAAGAGTGCCGGAGACAAGTACAGATTATGTCACCCTCAACTTCAGATAAGCTTCTTCACTGCCTAAAATACGTACCGTGTGACACCTGGTCAAATCTGACTCCAATACACGAGGCGCCACCTAAATCGTGGCCACCTGACGAATTCGGCTACTACACTACCAACGTGACATCTTGAATACCGGACGAATGCGAACCAACAGCATGATACGAAAATGTACTAATTAGGAAACTCTGATTCTGCGAGAGACAGTATTTCTGATGAAATCAGTCATTTTGGCTGTACCCATGACTGTTAATAATTGCAAAGTGTCAGTGGTCGTGGACACTGGAGCATCAGTGAGTTTGATAAACGAGCAGCCTATGGACGAAAATTACATTTTCACAGGAATAATCGTGATAGTCTAAAGTTACGACGGAACCTGCCGAAAGCTAGCGAAGTGGATGGTCGTGAAAGTGCATTTTAGAGGTCAAGAGCATATAGTGAAAAGCCTTGTCATTACAGGGGTTAAGTTTGATTTACTTTTTTTCAAGGCCTGACATGAAGCTATTTAAATTGAACATTCTTTTGAATGACGTTATCACCACCGAACATTCTAACCTTGTACACACTCAAGACACGAAAGTCACGTGCTCGGAAGAAGTTGTGTTAATATTTCCTGAGCTTTTGTGTGTTGGGAACTATCCTCCAGTGACTTGAGTAGTTTAAGTACCTTTTGAGCTTCGAGATAAAAGTCTGGTGAGAATGAAGGCATATGGACTAAGCCACGAAAAGAAAGCCTGGCTTAAACAACAGCTCCAGGGAATGTTAGATTCCGGCTTTATCAGACCGCCAACCTCTCTACATTTGTATCACTGATTACCATTGTGCCAAAAAAAGACGGGTCGTATCGATTGTGCACCGATTATAGACTTGTCAACAAGCAAACCGACTTGTTCCCGTTTCCTATGCCCCGAATCGACGAAATAATTGATGAGATGGGAGGACGCAAGTGGTTCTTCAGGATTGATTTATTTAAGGGTTACCGGCAAGTACCACTGAAAGAAGAAACCAAGATGTCCACTGCTTTTGTCACGCCTTTCGGCGTCTACGAAAACGACCGGCTTCCATTTGGATGAAAAAAATTTTCGCGCATGGTTTCAGAAAATGATGAACATGGTGCTCAGATTTCCTCGGAAATTTTTGCAATGTGTATGTTGACGGCATACTAGTCTACTCAAGATCAAGAGAAGACCACATTGCCCACCTGTCAATGGTACTTGGAGCACTAAGTAAAGGACACCTTAAAATAAACGTTAAGTGAGAATTTTTGTCGGACGGTTGTGTTCTTAGGCAGGTCCTTTGATGGGAAGACTAGAAGCACGAAGGAAGAGAGCATTCAGCGGATAAAAACACTAGTCAAGCCATTCTATGTGCATTCTCTTCGCGTTTGCTTGGGCCTTGCCGGATACTTCCGGGGGGTTTATAAAGGATTTTGCCACAAAAACAAATTGTTTCGCAGCCCTTACGCTAAAGGATGCGCCATTCGTGTGGTCTGTCGAAACGACGAGTTCGTTTCGACAACGAACTCGTCGAAATTATTTCGGTAGATGCTGTACTTACGCTGCCAGATTTTAACATGCCGTTGGAGTTGTGCACAGATGCCTCTTTTTATGATACCGGAGCCGTCCTTTATGAAAGAGACACCAATAAGCCTGTCGCACAAATGCTGCAATAAAAACACTAGTCAAGCCATTCTATGTGCATTCTCTTCGCGTTTGCTTGGGCCTTGCCGGATACTTCCGGGGGTTTATAAAGGATTTTGCCACAAAAACAAATTGTTTCACAGCCCTTACGCTAAAGGATGCCCCATTCGTGTGGTCTGTCGAAACGACGAGTTTCGACAACGAACTCGTCGAAATTATTTCGGTAGATGCTGTACTTACGCTGCCAGATTTTAACATGCCGTTGGAGTTGTGCACAGATGCCTCTTTTTATGATACCGGAGCCGTCCTTTATGAAAGAGACACCAATAAGCCTGTCGCACAAATGCTGCAATAAAAACACTAGTCAAGCCATTCTATGTGCATTCTCTTCGCGTTTGCTTGGGCCTTGCCGGATACTTCCGGGGGTTTATAAAGGATTTTGCCACAAAAACAAATTGTTTCACAGCCCTTACGCTAAAGGATGCCCCATTCGTGTGGTCTGTCGAAACGACGAGTTTCGACAACGAACTCGTCGAAATTATTTCGGTAGATCCTGTACTTACGCTGCCAGATTTTAACATGCCGTTGGAGTTGTGCACAGATGCCTCTTTTTATGATACCGGAGCCGTCCTTTATGAAAGAGACACCAATAAGCCTGTCGCACAAATGCTGCAATAAAAACACTAGTCAAGCCATTCTATGTGCATTCTCTTCGCGTTTGCTTGGGCCTTGCCGGATACTTCCGGGGGTTTATAAAGGATTTTGCCACAAAAACAAATTGTTTCACAGCCCTTACGCTAAAGGATGCCCCATTCGTGTGGTCTGTCGAAACGACGAGTTTCGACAACGAACTCGTCGAAATTATTTCGGTAGATCCTGTACTTACGCTGCCAGATTTTAACATGCCGTTGGAGTTGTGCACAGATGCCTCTTTTTTATGATACCGGAGCCGTCCTTTATGAAAGAGACACCAATAAGCCTGTCGCACAAATGCTGCAATAAAAACACTAGTCAAGCCATTCTATGTGCATTCTCTTCGCGTTTGCTTGGGCCTTGCCGGATACTTCCGGGGGTTTATAAAGGATTTTGCCACAAAAACAAATTGTTTCACAGCCCTTACGCTAAAGGATGCCCCATTCGTGTGGTCTGTCGAAACGACGAGTTTCGACAACGAACTCGTCGAAATTATTTCGGTAGATGCTGTACTTACGCTGCCAGATTTTAACATGCCGTTGGAGTTGTGCACAGATGCCTCTTTTTATGATACCGGAGCCGTCCTTTATGAAACAGACACCAATAAGCCTGTCGCACAAATGCTGCAATAAAAACACTAGTCAAGCCATTCTATGTGCATTCTCTTCGCGTTTGCTTGGGCCTTGCCGGATACTTCCGGGGGTTTATAAAGGATTTTGCCACAAAAACAAATTGTTTCACAGCCCTTACGCTAAAGGATGCCCCATTCGTGTGGTCTGTCGAAACGACGAGTTTCGACAACGAACTCGTCGAAATTATTTCGGTAGATCCTGTACTTACGCTGCCAGATTTTAACATGCCGTTGGAGTTGTGCACAGATGCCTCTTTTTATGATACCGGAGCCGTCCTTTATGAAAGAGACACCAATAAGCCTGTCGCACAAATGCTGCAATAAAAACACTAGTCAAGCCATTCTATGTGCATTCTCTTCGCGTTTGCTTGGGCCTTGCCGGATACTTCCGGGGGTTTATAAAGGATTTTGCCACAAAAACAAATTGTTTCACAGCCCTTACGCTAAAGGATGCCCCATTCGTGTGGTCTGTCGAAACGACGAGTTTCGACAACGAACTCGTCGAAATTATTTCGGTAGATGCTGTACTTACGCTGCCAGATTTTAACATGCCGTTGGAGTTGTGCACAGATGCCTCTTTTTATGATACCGGAGCCGTCCTTTATGAAACAGACACCAATAAGCCTGTCGCACAAATGCTGCAATAAAAACACTAGTCAAGCCATTCTATGTGCATTCTCTTCGCGTTTGCTTGGGCCTTGCCGGATACTTCCGGGGGTTTATAAAGGATTTTGCCACAAAAACAAATTGTTTCACAGCCCTTACGCTAAAGGATGCCCCATTCGTGTGGTCTGTCGAAACGACGAGTTTCGACAACGAACTCGTCGAAATTATTTCGGTAGATGCTGTACTTACGCTGCCAGATTTTAACATGCCGTTGGAGTTGTGCACAGATGCCTCTTTTTATGATACCGGAGCCGTCCTTTATGAAACAGACACCAATAAGCCTGTCGCACAAATGCTGCAAGTGATTAGATATTTTTCCTACACCTTTACAAAGGCTCAAGTAAATTATTCTACCACAGAAAAAGAAGCCTTGGCCGTTGTTATGGCGCTCAAGTATTTTAGGAGCTATCTTGAAGGAAGAAACTTTAAACTGTACACAGATAACCAAGCCTTGACTTATATACTGCAATTGACACAGTCAAAGGACCTGCTTGCCAGATGGGTGAGTGAGATCCAGCAGTACGCATTAGAAGTGGCCCATCGCACTGGACAAAAGCACCAGGACGCCTACGCTCTGTCTAGAGTCCATGTACCCATGGGTGATAATTCTGAAGAAGTGAACCTAATCAAGTTGTGAGAAGGCTCTGAAGATACAAGACGGCAGGGTGCTGGTACCCGAAACTGCAGTACATATAATACTGCGACTATACCATGACAGCCTTGAATCTGGAGGTCACGATATAGTTTCAGAAGAACGTACAGAAAATTAACCGAAATATTTACTTGGAAGGGCATGAAGGGAGACTTGGCTAAATACATAGAGACATGCCACAACTGTCAACTTTGCAAAGCAAAGTTTAAGCCACGTAGAAACAAAATGGTAATTCTATGTTATTCTGACACACCATTCAAAATACTGCACCTTAATTTTGCACCGAACCGAACCCTCCAGCACATTCCCAGCGTAAGAAGAAAGTGGACGACATTTACAGGAACTTTTGAAGTCTGAACTGCCATATGAATGTGTCCCGGGTGTTTGAGAACGATGCGGGGAATGCGTACCGACCTCCACAGGTGCGTTAGACGGGCGGCCGCATTAAACCCAATTCGATGGCTTACGCAATAAGAATTTATGCACAGCCTCCGAGATGTACGCCCACAAGCGGATGCCTGGGCGCTGCCTTCGTTGCGTTGAAGCGCATTCCATCACTCTCATTAGTGTGGAGTCTTGTGAAAGCTTCGTGACATCAAAAGGACGTTGCGGAAGAAGATGAGGAAACAGAGAGCGCACTGGTCACCGCACTCCTGCCAATCTGCGGTGGCTGAAATGGAGAGTCCATTACACCGACACATCGAGAAAAGCTTCCCCAGTGAAGTGATGTATTTTATGCCCCGATTCCCCGTTCGGGTTAAAATGAAAGACTACCGGCGGCGCGCCGCAATTATTGCGCGGCGGCAGCGGCGGCGTGGTCACTCTGGAAACATCGGCGGCGGCGCAATCGGCGTGAGCAAATACAGGCAGCGGCGGCGGCGCGGCGCGGCGGCGCACAGCTCTAATTTGCGCTGCAATAAACATGAATATACTGCAAATGGGCAACTGTATCGGTGTGATAGCCGTCCTATAAGGGCTAACACCACCATTCAAAATCATGTCCGAGAATAATTCGTCGAAGAAAACTTAATAATAGGAGCAGCAAAAATATATTTCTGTGTTGCACGTGAGACACCAGGCTCTCTTAAGTAAAGAGGTAAAATGGGACACTCCCCATATATGTTGAAGCAATGTTCCGAAGGCGCTCATTTAGGCAAAGTCAGCAGATAGCAAGCAGTAACCAAGGCAGTGCTAAATCCGATTTGCTGTCCACCCCACACGTCGTACATGTCAGCGTTCTCATGACAAACACTCATGACAGCGTTCTTCAATACTTCGTTAGATGCTACCACCAGTAAGAGCGGAGCAAATTCGGACGGTGTTTTTATTGTGGCTGTTTGAAACACAGTGAAAGAGTGGTACATGGTTGCACCACTGTCGTACAAAGGGTAATATCCAATACATCTGCGATACAATGTGGTTTTGTGTACAGTTCAAAGTGCAAAGACCAATTTATAGCTGTTATTGCTCAGAAAATATGGAAGTTCATGCAGCGACAGTGACAGAGCGCTTATTCAGTATTTTTTCCATCAAGGCTCAACGTTATCCCAAATTATCGGGGCGCTCGTTGACTCAGTCACCCTGCCAGTTTACGAAGCTCACTATATATCTCTTATATTCTAACCTATTTGTTCGTAAAACGCTGAAGCACTTGAAGGGCCCCTAAACAACCTCTGAAAATAAAAAAGAACGCGCCCGTTATCATCTCGGGGCATTTCCTTTCTTTGAAGCGTAATTTGTGACGGCAGTAGTTTGTTCACGGGACGTCACGTGGACACAAGCTCTCGGTTGGTCCATATAGGAGAAATATCTGTCGTGAATCCTCTATTACACGCTTTGCCATGCCAACGCCTCCTCTATTTTATCAATGCCATCCAAATGCGCCCGTTCCAGCCGTTCACCACCCTTTCCTCTAGCCCCTTCCTACTCTCACCCATCGCCTAGCCTTCGCGTGTGCTTTGCGTTCATAGGGGAGAGCACCCGTCATGTAGTGTCTGACGACGGAAATTATATGAAGTAATGTTTTGTTCAGTTGTGTGCAGATCCGTGGGGCGGCGTCTTGCATCCCTCGTGTTCACTATGTTGGTGGTCACGCTGGCTCTGTAAGAGACACGGTGTTTTGAGAAGCGCGTCTCCGTTCGTGGCGCTATACGGGCAACCAATGGGGACGCGTCACTGCAACGCTGCAGTGCATGCGCTGCCTTTAAGAGGTGCCTCACGAGAGCTGTGAGGCGGCGGCGGCATTGCTTCGAGCTACAAAGAAGGAGCACGAAAGAACTAATTGGACAGACGCATGATATTGGAGAGGGATAACGCGTCTATCGCATCTCCGCGCGAAAGCGCTCGGACGCACGTGCGACGAAAGCAGTCCTACCCTACATGTGGCGTCGCATCACGACCATTCCCTGAACTAAGGCGGACCGGCGGCTCCCATTGAGGGGCGAGCGTTTGCACTGACATTGAATAAAATAGAGGAGGCGTTGGCCATGCAGTCGCACGCCCGTCCCACCCTGTCTCGCATAAGTATCATTCGCGTTCAACTGATTTCACTTCGTTTTGTGCGATTTCGACTGCGCGAGCGGAGATAACAGCGTGTTGCCGAAACACGCGAAATCATCATAGGCTCAAAGATTACTATACCGACACTGTACACGTCTTTTATGAAGAAATAAGTGGCGAGGGCGTGATACAGCCTGTAGAAAGTGCAGTGAAGGGGAGTGACATAGGCGTGCGCAGGGTTCGCCTTCAGGGGGGGCGAAGGCTCATCGCAGCGCCCCCCTTCCCTATTAAGTCAATGTATGGGGCAGACTTTGCGCCCCCCCCCCTTCTCAGGTGACTAGGGGGGGGGGGGGGGCGCCCCCCTCTGCCCCCCCCTCGTGCGCACGCCTATGGGGAGCAAAACACCTTCTTGTCTTTGAACTCGGGGTAATTTAGGGGCTCTTTAGAGCGTGAAGTGGAAGGAAACATTGTGGCCTAATGTTTGGATTCTTTCTCTTTCAGACCAACAGCTTGGATCCACGCAACCGCACATTGATTTTTTTCCTTGAGGATCCTCCAAATATTCATGGAATGGAGCTTGCTTACTTCAGAGCGTTCTCAATGACCAAAACGACGCATCGCATGAGGAACAGCGAAAGTACGCCCCATCAGTAAAACATCGAACAAGTATGCTTGAAGAGCCAAGTGACATCATCGGGTACACGTAAACTTCGTTGAATGCCCCAGAGAAACACGGACAAAAAGCCACCCACGTCTGGTGCTACAAGAAAAAGGCGCTATGTTTCATTGTTCTGATCTGGAAAACACCAGCGTTTATTGTTTCCACCCGTGAAGGATTCCAGAGTGTGTATATTTTAGTTTCGATGCGGAAGAGACGCATTATAAAGGTCACGCTACAGATAACGAGCTTAT
This sequence comes from Rhipicephalus appendiculatus, assembly GCA_030522465.1. Lineage (NCBI taxonomy): Eukaryota > Metazoa > Arthropoda > Arachnida > Ixodida > Ixodidae > Rhipicephalus > Rhipicephalus appendiculatus. The sequence continues at coordinate 64,657 of JALIZH010021440.1, forward strand.
GTATTCAAAAGGGTACTTTCAACTGTAGTTCTGCGACGTCAAATTGACAGGCCTTCTAAGCAGAGGATTTCCGATGGTACTTTAGGAATGAAAGAAACGGCACCACATCCTTTCTTTTCTTAAAACATCACCGTATGATCTCTTGGTAGATGCAAACGCGAGCTGTGTACGCTTTCCTCCTGCCGACTACACGGTTCCTGAGCTGGGCGCCGTAGTCCACTTCGGAACTAGCGTATCTTTGTGCGAAGGCCATAAAGTTTGGTACGGCAGTAGTGAAACTGTGAAAGGACTCGCGCAAGAAAAATGATGCTTCGCGTTGGAGTATGTTATTTTAATCTATTACTGATGGAAATTTTCTGCGCTGCAAGTGTAACTCCACAGATCAGTCCCTTCTCGCTCGATGTCCTAAAAGCATTGGCGGACAAGTCAACTCCCGTTGCCGTGCTTGGCTTTGAAGAGGAGGCCTCCACGTTGGGCCGCGCAATGAGAAATGCAAGCATGCCTGTGACTTTTTGGAATTGTTTAAGGGAGGGAAGGGAGGAAGCAGCACGTGCGAAAGAAAAGGCGTGGAAGTTACCCAGTCTAGAAGGACCGGTATGCTACCCTACACCGGAGAAAGGAACGGGAAATCTCTGTATGCGTAACCTCTCTGCTTATGTCATGCAAGACGGCTTGGATTTCCCAAGGCCTGGTTTCATTTTCGTGCCTTTCTTTGAGCCTCGCTCAGCTCGCTTATTTAGAGCAGACATTGAATGCTTTGAGACGTTCCATTCAAACGTCCATTGGATCTTTCCCGTAAGTGGACACGAAGAAGTGCTCGAATTCTTCGCCGGCCATTTGTGTCAGGTGATCACAGTGAGCAACGCCCAAATAAATGCCCCTTTAGACGGCTACACTTCCTGCCACGTGCGTCAGATATACACGACAGCCACCAATTTAAGCCTCATGGAGCGTACACCAGCTGCCGGAACGTATCCGAAGAACGGTCGCGTTATTTTCGCCAGGCAGGACTGGATTAACGTCAGTTGCTATAATCGTTCCGACGGGGAAAGTGAACCTATTCAGGAAGCTTATAGGATTCTGAACAACACTGTGCATGAGGTGTGCAACTACGGCCAATCTCATTCCCTTATTCTGCAGAAGCGCGCTCACTTTGTTGTACATCACCCAGATGATGTACCCCTGAATTTGTATTACGGTTACGCAGTGCATAGGCTGACATCGCTGTGTTTTCTAACTCAGCGAGGTGGACCCATGACACCGTCGTTCGCATCCTCATGGCTGTCCTTTTTCGCAGTGTTCCTGATACTATCGCCAATGGCATTGGTGTCTTTTCTGGCGCTACGCTATCGAGCTCGAAAACAGCCAAGGGAAAGAGTAGGCATTTACGCTTGGACCATGTTTCTCGTAGCATCGTACACGGGTCGGTCTCCGTCCCGGCCAACAATGTCGACATCGGCGGCTGTAAGGGTAACGATTGTATTTTGGTTGCTTGGGACGTTCTTGATGGTCCAGTTTACTCAGACTGAGATTACCGCGTCTCGCAGCGTTCCGGCGTACTCGTCCGGAGTAAGGAACATTGCAGAACTCACTTCCCGAGTAGCAGCTGGCACCCTAATGCCCTGCATGAATTCTATAATTGCCGCCATTTTCAGAAGTTCAGGCGCTTCTTTGGCTAGCACAGAATTGCTGAACGAAGCGTGCGTCGAATGCGAGCATCAATGCAAGAGTACTGATCTCTGGTTTGACTGCTTACGTGGAGCTCAGAGTGGCACCCGCGCCATTATATACTTCTGCTACCCGTTTGAAGAGGGCAACGATTTAAGTTCAGGCCTCGTAGCTGGGGAAGAGCACCTTTCGTCACAGCTTCACCTTTCGCCTGTCCACAGAAGACACCCTCGAAGGTAAGTTCTTCGTTATATCTATTAATAATTCTTTTATGTGCGCTTGGAAGCTATTGACAGACATGTGCAACCCACCGCCCAAAAAGATCCTTCGGCCACTTGCAACGGTTGTTAAGAGGCCCTCTTTATTGAAATACTTGTAAAACAGATGGATTGTTTCAAAGCGAAAGTTGTGAAAAGTTCACAACAGCTAAGTTAGTGGCGTAATTGGGCGCTGCAGCCACCGCCGTTGTCCGGAACCGCTACCGCGCAAGAACCCATACTAGCTTCATATCGGTGATGGAATCACGTTAGCAGATGTAATACAGCGTGGCAGAAGAGCAAAGTAATAACCAGACGTCACATAATGTAGTATAACCAGTGTTCGATTGCAAGCTTACCTCGCATTACAAATGGCTCCACCATAATTTCTTTAATATCGTCAGGTGCATCATCAGCAGAGTGCACGTAATGTCTTACAAGTGTGTAGCGAGTAACGCGATTCCCCGAAGAATGGTGATCAATGGCGTAGTGCGTACCTCTGTACCACGCTAAATGAGGACGATTTATGGCATAGTGGGTATCTCGCAACTGTACTTTTAGTAGTTCTTCCAAGGGAGTTTACAGGGGTTTGTATAAAAGCCGCTAGCACACATTTTGCCGTGATTGTGCTGCGTGTGCCACGCTGGCTCCTTATAGTTGTTGTGATAAAGTATTTCACTAGATCTCCTTGAACGGCATTTCCACTTCGTGTAAATGCAGATTTTTGGCGGGGAACCTGTAGACCACGACCTCCTCTGATATATTGTTACGATGAAATATGTTTATTTAAAGATGGGCTGATGGAAAAGGGTTGAATGGCTGCCGCGCCGACACCGATACGCCCTCGAGACAAGCGCTCTTCGTCCTCTTCTTCTTTCGTCCTGCTTGTCGCGTTAGCGTAGCAGTGTATAAAAAAAACTTTAGAGTAATTCATGTCAGGGAACATGCCTGTCTATTACAATAGCATCTGCCTAAATAAATTAATTCATTTTAATCTATCAACTATTCATTTTTGTCATTTCTCTCTTCTTTTCTGCCCGCAATACTCTAACCATCACTGAATTATTTCCATCCCGGTCGTGTTCAGCTTACCATTGTTGCCCCTAAAAGCCAGGGCTTCACGTAGGTTTGTGCGCGAACATACACAAGAATGGATTTCTTCACAATCGCTTTATAACTACGCATTCTAAGGCAACCGAACCTCGCTTCAAACAGTACCTAAAGCGCTTCCCCTTCAATTATCTGAAAATGCCTGCTTACTTATTTCGTTTTTCCTTTTTCGGTAATTACAGAGATGCCGATTTTTTTTTTTTTTGCATCGCTGTTATGCAATAAATCTCCGCCTCTCTCACATTTCGCTAAACGCTATTTGTTGCCGTATCACTTAAACAACCAGCCGTCTACATCGATGGCTAGTGTCCTACTTTTTTATCCACTGTGTGTCTACGCGATTGCTTTGTAAATATCGGAACACCTTCTCAGCCTGTCCATTCTCTGGCGTATTCTTTATCCTCTCTTCGCACTTCATTTGTCTCTGACCTTCCCTCACCTCACAACTACTCTATTCTTTGTCGCCTTTTACAGCCTCATTTGTCGTCTTCCCGTGAGCGCCCGACGTGAGGTGTCCCACAGTCATTTTAATTCACATCCAGTGTTGATTGCACCTCTGACTTTATGTACGTCAGTTAGTTCCCAAATGTAACCGCTGGAAGTATCTGTTTCGCAGACCTCCCAGCATCACGCATGTATATTGTATCCCCTTAACACTATGTGCTTCCATATTACAGAATTCCTCTTTGCTTTTGCTGCCCATGCTTTTTCCTGTACCTCCTTGCATCTGTCACCCTCATTTACCCATAGGCCGAGGTACTTGTATTAGCTTACCCTCGGTGTTTCTTGGCTCTGTATTGACACCACCTCATCATTGGAATGATCAGTGAATACCATCAGTCCATATTTTCTTACACTAAATATTAAAGCTTCACCTTCCGTTTTCGCGTATGTCCGCCATCCACTGTCTATCATCTCGAATGTCAGCAAATAAGACAGTACTGTCAGCATAGAATAAACTTGCAGCCTCATGCCCATCATGAAGCCAGCCTGTTTGTGTAAGAGTTTACAACCAATGTTGCTACCTTCTAGCGATTTTTCCATCCTCATTTTGTACAGCATTCTCCGCAAAATCTATTTTATCGGTTTATCTCCCTCAAAATCTGCATGCAGTCGTCGCCTATGTTGACTTCTTTTAATATATCCCACAAAATATTCACTGTTTCCGGAATCCTGTTTTCAGTTCAAAGTCTTGTTTCCTGTTTCCGGAGTCCCATGTTAAAAATCGGTGTCGTACGGAAAAAAGCCAACAAGAAAATAACTACGGAGGAAATAAACACTAGCGCTTATAAAATGTGCTAGATGGCGCAACTAGTTGATAGGATCACCCATATTTTTAATTTCTCGCTATGTCGCGTTCGGATCATTTGTGACCCGCCTTCTATAGGCGTGGTAACGAAAGGACTAGGGCATCTGAACACAAATTTCGTCCCTGGCTACTGAATGTGAAGTGTTGCCGGATATCTTGTTGCTAAGGGTTCTTTCTTTTTTTGCCACACAATTTTGTCTTTCTTTCACTTTGATGCGGTTATGTGTGAGACATTGTGTTTTTGCTAGGGTGTTTTCTGTTGCCCATGTTTATGTAATTTTGTCAAGAAACGGGGTCTGCATGTGAGAATAGTAAAATAAAATGGCACACGGTCGACTTATTATAGGTGGGAAGATGATGAGCTTTGCGTGTGAGCACACGTCCATTTATTCTTTGCAGGCACCAACATCGGAGGCTTCTCAGGGCGCTACAAGAGTCGGGGCTGGTGATCAAGGCTTACAGAGATCTATTTAGTCCGTATCAGCTTGATGCCGCGGCTAACTTCGACGTGCCTTTCATGAACTACATCACTATTTACGCCATCGGCTGCTCCCTCTCTCTAACTGTATTTTGCCTCGAGGGTTTCTTCCATTGGAGAGCACAGAGGCAACACCATTGAAGGGGGAGTATCTAACGAGATGCCGTCAACTATTTCGGACCGCACGCTTTTTGCCCACAAGCACATGGTCCCCCCAACAGTTAGGCTGCGAGCGGATGGGTGACATCTTGCTTTGTCAAAATACTGATGCACATGGCACTTTTCGTTTCCGGGGCAACGGCTGCCCCTGGCATCCCTCCTAGCGTGTCGTTTTTACGCTAAATCACCCCCCTTCAACTAGGCTATTTGCTTCGCCCTCTCCCGGCAACTTGCAGCTTTCTTGTTCTGCAGCAGAGGTGTTTCAGGCTAGATTCGAATGAAAGGTGTGTGCAGGTGCGTAGAAAAAAAAAGCCACGTCGACAATTTACGCTCTCCTCTCTTCATGTGATGGGGAAAAGCGGGGGTTGAATTCTCGCGTGTTTGTGCGTAGCTTTGCTTGCGCGGTGAATCGCGCATTCGTCTCACATTAAGGCCCAGAGCTTCCAAGGCGAGAAAAAAAATGCGGTGTTCAATCCCTTCAAATCGCGCAAGTGACACGTCTTATTCGCGCGGTTTTTCTGTCGCAGTGCATCACGCGCGCATCTGAGGGTGTCATTGTCGCTCCGATGCCGTCTTCTTCTTTTAGCGGCCGTGGTACGCCCGACGAACAAGGAGAGAGAGAGAGAAATAACTTTATTGGATCCAGCGGTTTGGGGAACAGGTCCCCGCCTGCTTACGAGGAGAGACGGCGAGAGCAGCGAAGAAGAACACGCCCGATACGTCGAGCGCAAGCGACGAGAAGATGGCGACCACCCTGCTAGTCGTTTTGACGATGGCGACGCTAGTCTTCGGACAGACTTTCCATGGCATAAAGGGAAGGAAGGGCGCGCCTAAAACGACGGTGCAATGCTTCTGGAATATGATGGTGTGAAACACGGAGGGCTGACGTGGTGGTTAGCCTTCGCTGGTTAGCCACCTTAAAAGGACACTAAAATCGCACAATGAATCTGTTTAGGTTGATAAATTGTTCCCTGAGAAGTCTAATGCCGTTAATTTTACCGCGATATGTTTACTAATGGAGGAGAAAATCAAGGTCAAAATTTAATTTTATGTTTGGCGCACAAAACTACGCTCGTGACTTCACGGGTCTCAAATTATATTGAAGCGATAGCGTTAAAGACCTCATTTCACCAAAAATTCCGGTATACATTTTGGCGCCACCGCAGGTGCCGCCGTCCTTTGTTGTCAGCGAAAAAGCAGCTCGTTATCCTTGAGCGAAAATTTGTGGTAGATGCAAACAAAGCTATGAGCCGGAGGGCGTCCGCACTTTGGCTTTCCTTGCGGCACTGTCGAGGTCTTCACCGAAAAGTAAAGGCAGGCTATTGGTTAGGAAGTTGATACGAACAAAGCCCGATTACGCTGTCGTGTTCTACTCTTGTTGCCGCTGCCTACGAGAGAGACGGGCGCGGGATCTCTTGGAGACGTTGCGATGATCCTGCCGCGGTTTTCCCGCCTTTTCGGAGAGATGGCGCCACCACGCCACGCGGGGGTTCCCTTACAAACACGTAGTGTGAGCGTGTGAGCATTGGTAGTTACCCATAACACAGGGCACACGCATTTGTGCGCGCACTCTCTTACACACACGTATAGAGGGTTCATCGATACTTAAAAAAAAATGTCACCCGCGTAGATGTTCCCTGACACCACTGGGCTGTTGACACGTTTGTGACGAGTTCTCTGCATTCGCAATCACTTTGACTGTAGCGACGGTAGGTGTCAGTGTGGGTGTGTATATGTGTATGTGTTCAGTGAAAACTTAACGCATAGAAGCGCAGAGAGAACAGAGGCACACCGAACTGCCTATAGTTTGCACCAACAGTGCAAGAGCGCAAAATACCCGTTCGTGCTTCTGCAGAAAAGGGCTGACCCTGCTTGTGCACAAAAAAAAAATATATTCTTTTCAAGTTCCAGTGCATCGCATAACAAAAAGTGGGGAGCCACAGTCCTGTAAGTTACTTTGGAGTGGAACTGATTTATCTGTTGCGGTCTACACAATTTTTAACAAAGTGCATCGACGTCACAATCATAGGCGTGCGCACGAGGGGGGGGCAGAGGGGGCGGCCGCCCCCCCCCCCTAGTCACCTAAGAGAGGGGGGGCGCAAAGTCTGTCCCATACATTGACTTCATAGGGAGGGGGGGGGCCGCTGCGATGAACCTTCGCTTCCCCTGCCCCCCCCCCCTGAAGGGGAACCCTGCGCACGCCTATGGTCACAATGACAAGAACGACGAACTGGTGGCAGCAACACCCAAGCACGCGCCCAGCAGCACGATTCGCCTTACTTGGTGGACGTTGTGCGGCCCGTGCCGCGTGGGCAGAAAAAAAAGGAAGAAAGAGAATAAGCCACGTAAATCACGCAGGCGGAGCAAATATCTCGTGCAGAGAAGTTGCGTTGGCCTGGTCGGACGTGCATGTTTGGAAGGCCAACATCTGTCAGAGGTACCTGGTCGAGCACCAACGCCCGAGGGTCTTGGCAAACGACACGACTCCTGTTCCTGGCACCCAGCAGACTAGTCGCCGAGGAACCGGAGAGAACTCGTCCGGCACGCCGCTTCAAACGAGTCTGCGAGGGACAACGCCACGGCAGCTTCGTCCAACAACAAAATGTGTGCGTTGTAACTGCTTGAACTCTTCTGTGGAGACAGTTCGGGTGTTTATGATTATAGTTGTACTCTATACCATTGTCATTTGTGCGTTGTATGTTCCGATATATAGGCTGTGTTCCGTGCCCCGGTGTCCTCTTCTTGGTTGACCTTGAAGGTAACTCTGACGCACGTAACAAAGCCTGCTCCCCGAAATTATTCCCTAATAAGGGTGTCCTGGAGAAGACTTTCTCCATTGTTTATTAAACATAAAAATGTTTGAGCAGTGTGGTCGGAGAGCATAGCTGAGGGCTGCACAGAAACTGGACATGGATAAAATAATTCTTGCGGGTGCGAAGCTTGGTCTAGAAAGCGCTGAGCTTCGAGCCTGTGCAGATGAACAATCCAACAAAGCACGTGACGAAGGAGCCCAAGCACGGCAAGCTGAAAGCCGTAAGGTTGGATTAAGGGGCGAGATCGTAGATAAGAAGTTGCGCCTTTAAGAGCTTCGTGCGCACAGAACTGTGAATAATACAAGTCATAATGCTTAAGAGAGCGCGACAGCGCCGAACATAAAACTGACAAGTTCTCATAAACTTATTCCCCTTTTTTTATGAGGACTCGGACGACCTAGATGCCTACATTCAGAGGTTCGAACGTGTAACCTTCGGCCAAGAATGGCTTAATGAAAACTGGGCTTCTGCTTTAAGCTTTTTCCTCTTAGGGAAAACCTTAACAATAATTGTCGGTGTGTCACCCGAGGATTCTTTAGATTACAAAACCTCAAGGTTAACTCCTGCAAGAGTTTAATTACACTAGTCAGGGCTACCGTGAGCGGTTCAGAGGAGTAATGCCTGAAAATGCAGAGATTGGCTGCCAGTCCGTCGCAAGGCTTGCAGGATACCTTAACCGGTGGGTTGAAACCGCTCGAGTGGGGAAGTCGTCTGACCCTCAAAGAGAGAAAGTTTTTCTAGAATAGTACATGAACCGTTGCCCGAAGGGTCTCGTCATGTTCCTCAAGAAAACGAAATGTTCATTCCTTAAGGAAGTGGTTACCGCGCACGGGCAACAAACCTCGGCCCTAGGTAAACTTTCTGGACTGATAAAAAGGCTTCCAGTGATAGAACACCAAAGCTCATTTAGAGGAAATCTGAAGACCGAGCTACAAAGAAATGGGACTGGTGCGACAAATTTAGACACAATGCGACAGATTGAAGCGAATAGACAAAGCCTGGTTTCATCAGCCTATGGAAAATGTGGACAATATGGACATCGTACTGACAACTGCGTCCAGTTAGAGTGGCAACTCTCAAGCCTCCTACGCTATTGATCCCCAAGAAAATGATGAAACATTGCTAACGTTAGAAACGGAAGAAAAGTTCCCGGTTGTCAATCGCGCATTTGATAAAAATGTTCCATACGTGGATAACTTACATGCTTGCAGAACGACGTATTAGGCCAAGAACCGTTGATGTGCTTCGAAATACAGGCTGCAACACTGTGATCGAACGAAAACACCTTGTGCCATGTGAATATTTTACTGGGTAGCGCAGCCTCACTCTTTTGATGGACAGAACTGTGAAGTACCTTTCGGAGGCTGAAATTGATTTCAGGGCACCATTCGTCTCCGGAGGGCCATTGCCACATGCACGTGTGATCCTTTATACGATATTGCCCTTAGAGACATTCGAGCTGCATTTCCAACACACAAATTAATTGGACTGCAGCCTTTCGTTGAGGAATATCCGTAATAGACCTCAAGGATCACCAGCCAGCAAAGAAAATAGCAACCCAGGCTTTTTACAGTTTGAAGATAATTTCGACTAGTCACAAAAGTAATGCACGCCTGATCGACCTCACCATGTGACCGCTAGAAAGCGGTCACGTGGTGACGTCACAATGTTAATTACGCTCTGGCTGTCCTTTTTGCAGTCAGACAACCCCAGTAGAAGTTTATCGAACAACAGAAGCAACATGGCTCGCTTCGGAGGTGTGTTGACGCATTATGAAAGTGGTTTGCCTGACGGGCTGGGCAGCCGTCTGAGTTTGTTGTTGAAATAATGTCCTGTACAGAAAGGTGCATCTGCTTCAGGAAAGGAAGTGAAACAGTTGGCAGTGCCCAGAACATATGCGCTGGTCGCACTGAAGCTCGGGCATGAAGGTCTCATGGCAGGACACCAAGGAATTAAGAGGACTACAGAAGAGGTCACCACCTAGTTCTACTGGTCATTGTATGAGCGAAGGTATAAAAAAATGGTTGTCAAGTATTTTCATATCTTTCAGAGGACGACTTTGAACCACTTTGTGGGACGGGCCCCTTTAAGACACTTGGACATTATTAATAGTCCCTTTCAGAATGTTGGGATTTATATAGGCCTTCTGAAGTCTTGGGCCGCAGTGGAAACAAATATATTTTAACTATGATTGATTTTAACTGTGGTGTATTCATGTATGGTCGTCATTTGATATTAGAAACAGACGATCAGCGTCAACAATACATAAACTTGAACAAGGCCTTCAATACGCGCATTCTCTGTTGGAGCTTGCTTCTGACAAAATATGATTATTCTGTACGTGATTTTTCAGGAGAAACTAACGTTGGTGACAACTTCCTGAGTCGCTGTTGGTGTGATCCTGAATGTGATCATACATGAGCACCAAATGCTTATTCTCGTCTAGTGAGATAACTAGTTTTGCACAATTTGCATATATGTTAACTTTGTATAAAGATTGAGTGACCCAGGAGTAACATCATGGTGACGGGTGTTCGTCTCTTTACGGTGCACTGTTGTTTATGTGTGTCAGTGTTTCCACAGAACAATGCTATAATGTGTGAGAAGAGTTCACCACATTAGCCCCAGTATGAGAAGTGTTTCCCTCGAGCACTTCTCCAAATTGGGGCTAATGTCGTGAAGTGCATCGACGCCACAAAGACGAAAATGACGAAGTGGCTATAGAAAGGTGCAGTAACGCGCCCAGAAGCAGGACGCTGTGCTGTACGTTCTGCGTGGGCAGAAAAAAACACAAGGAAAATTTACACCATCTTCCCAAAGGGAACCCTGATGGGATGCGAAGCAGCAGCGTTGCGCATCGGAGCGGTGGAGAGGGTGAAGCGAGAGAGAGGTGACACGTACAGACATGTTTCAACGCGTACGTTAGGCGCGTGTCAGGCGGTAGCTGCGGGCGCTGCGGCGAGCGCGCGGCAGGCGAGGGAGAGAGTGACGTCAGCGCGCACTACGAGGGAAGCGTGACGTCAACGCGCAGCTGCGGCGTGACCTACTTGGCACCGCTCCAACACCTGCGGCTAGGGGAGCGCGTTGCGGCGCGTTCGTACGGACGCACGGACGGAGCGACAGCGTTACACAGCCTAGTCAAAGAGCTCCTTCGCATCTAAAAGGAGAAAAGGCCATGTATGTAACGCAGACGGAGCAAGACTCTCGAGCAGAGAAGGCATGTTGGTCTGGTCGGACGCAAACGTTGGGATGTCAACATGTTTCAGAGGTAGCTGATCGGGTGCCAGCGCCCCAGGAACTTCGCAAACGGCACGTCTCCTGTACCAGGCGCACAGCGCACTAGACACACAGAAACCGGAGACGGAACTTGTCTGCCGCGTCACGTCGAACGAGTCTGCGAGAGGAAACACCGCGAGAGCTTCGTCCAACAACAAACTTTAAGTGTTATAATTGCTTGAACTCTCCTTTGAAGACAGTCTGGGCGTTTGTACGCTGTATCATTGTCATTTGTGCACTTTGTGTTCTAATTGATGTTTGTGTGCCGTGGCGCGGTTTCCTACTCCTGGTTGGCCTTGGAGTTGTCTCTAATGCACTTAACTTCGTCTGCTCCCCGAACCAACTTCCTAACATCTGTCTATACTAAGATAAAGACATTTTGACTGTAAACCTACAAAGCGTAATTTCCCAAGTGTTTCAAGAGCACGCTTTGTGAACTGATTGCCGTTTTACGTCCCTAAACCACTATATGATTATGAGGCACACCATAAGGGAAATCTTCGGAAATGTTACCCATGTGGTGATCTTGAACGCGCACTTAAACTTCAGTACACGGGCCTCTACTATTTTGCCTCCATTGAAATGGGGTCGCCGCGGCTTAAATGCGATTCCACAACCATCAGACCAGCGGTAGAGGAGCGCAGCCACTAGACGACCACAGCGGGTGCACTTACTTTGTTAATAGTTTCCACGACAGACACATTTCGCATGTGACATGAGTACCCCAGGTCGTCTGCAACAGCACGCTAAGTCCACAGTCACAAGGAGTTTTGTGCCACTTTGTCAGAAGAATATATTTGGTTCAGTCCCCGGAACATGAAACATTACGGAGAAAAAAAAAGAACAACAAAAACGACCACAACCCGTGCCAGTAAGCGTAACGGCTTTCATGAAACAGAAAGCAAAATGTGCAGGGTTTACACCAAAAGAAAATTTTGTTAAAAAGGAGGGGAGACGGAAGGGGGAAGGGAAATCTACCACCTGCAAAACCTAGACATCCAAGAGAACGGGGGCAATTTCAGCAGATTCCATTTTCAAAAGAATTAGTGATGAATAATACAGATTATAGTCTTCTTCCTCATGATTCACAAGTTTCTATATCTTCAACTTGTCTTGAAATACGGATTTTTATCCGGAGTAGGTTGGTGGTTCCTGAGTGATCCGATGGACTTCTCGAGTTCTGCAGGAACGCTCAAAAAGAAACTAAAAAGGATGGGGAGTATAGAATACATTTAAATTGCGTGTGAATTGTGGATTGTAATCCCCTTTTTTTCCCCCTTTCCTTTATTTCCTTTCTTTTTTTTCTTCTATTTTTAATGTACAGTGCGAAGTTATTCTATATAAGTTGAAAGGTGTGTTTTTTGTTTCGTTTTGAACTTGGCGTCACCTAGGGGTGGAGGTTCCCCACTTTTTCGGCCATGCGGCCCCATTAGTGACTTACCTAGTTTTGAATTAATGTGTTAGATTATCGCTGGTACGTTTTGTCATTTTATCAAGAGTATTTGCAGTGTCGAGATTCCTAATAATTTCAGGCCTTGATCTTAAAAAATCTCAATACGCTATTTGAATTTCTTGGCGGAAAGATGACGTTTTTGTACAGGTCATATAATAGTAGACTGATTCAGAATCTGTACCACATTTGCCTTTAGAAACTTCCCTTATGTTGAATTTTTTGAAGGAATATGGAAATCTCGCATGTTCAGTAAGTGCTTGTGAGAGATAGTTCGTAGAGAAATGGTCCGGTATTTGGGTTATGCTTCTTATCCAATTGCGAAGTACACTTTGTCTGGGTCTGTGGGCCATTTTTTGTTGTATTTAGCGTAAACTTATTTTCCTAATTGGGTTTTAATAGAAGGTTTTGTTTCAGGGATTGATATAAGTAGCACCATTTTTACTACTCGTTGTGATAGTTCGTCCGCCAGGTCGTTTCCTACAAGCCCTGAGTGGCCTTTAACATGTGTTATAAAGTAGCTCGTGTTTTTCAGAAGTAATTTTACTAATACTTTTTAATGAAGGCGTTAACGTTTATTGGATTACTCAACGTTTTTATACATGATTGTCATGGCCATGAGAGTTAATTTGAATACGTTCGTTTCCTGGCAAGTTACTAATGTACACCAACGTTTTAATTATGGCCATTGTTTCTGCTTCAAACTTTCAGCTATAAGACGGAAGGAAAAATAATTGTTCCTTTATTGTCTTTTTTATATGTTTACATGAACGAAGGCTGAACCGACGTCGTTTTCTGATTAAAATCTGTCTGTAAATATTTGATTGTTCGTAGATTTCTGAAGATTTTATTGTTTCGGGAAATACATTTTTTGTGTAGGGTGAATTAGCTTAATATTCAATTTATTGTACATTTCTTTCTTTCAAAATGTTCTCTCCTTGCAATTAAACTTCTCTAAACCTTGAGCGATGTTTAATTCAATACTGAGTTTTACTGGCGAAGTTTTTGCTGTGACCAGTAAGAGCCTATTATGCCTAGTTCTAAATGATTTAGCAATATGCGTCAGTGGAATCTTTTGATTAGCTTGAAGATTATTAGGTGTGTGTGTGAGGGGGGGGGGGGGTGGCATGTGCCACGCTGGGGCTGTGTCGGTAATCATACGCTCAGTTGCTCATAGATAAATATCTTTGGGCATTTTTGGCGACATTCTCAAGTCTTTTCGCGTGAATTCACTGAGGTTTATTGGGAGTTTGTTTGCTTTTCCTCTAATATATTATAAATAAGGTAAGAATGATACGTTTTTATCAAAAATTATGCCCTGCATTATACGTTCTTTCGAATATTTAACGTTTCGATTATTAAGTTTAATTGTTGGTGGTCGTTTTTGGTATTGGTTACCTATTATCACGAACTGTGATCTCGATCAGGTGAATTTGACCTCATTTGTATTTGGCCATTCATTTATTATTTCCAGGGTTGTTTAAAAATATTGCTTAATCTTTTTGCAAGTAGGGGCTCTTATCATCTGGATTATGTCATTAGTTATTGCTTGTAGTGTATAAATGGATGGAAATGATACTATGAAGAGATATGCTATTGTTAGGTACCACAGCAGTGGGCTGAGTGGTTAATCTTGAGGTGATCCTTTAGATAATCCACAGTTCATGTTCAATTCATCAAAGTTGTAAATGATTATTCTGTCTCTAAGCAAGTCATTAACAATATTTGTGAGATTATTTGGACAATCGGTATTTTTTAGGTATTCATGAATCTTGGATGGTTTGATTTCATTGAATGCGTTTTTAACATCCAGTGAGATTATTGTGTATGTTTCGTTGTTGTCCTAATTGATTCTTTTGTATTTATTAATGCTTGGGTAGTTGAGGTCTTGTGGATAAAGCCATATTGGTTAGGTGGAAGGTGATTATTGGTGTATAAATGATTATATATACGATTGTTTGACAATTCTTCAAGTATTTTTCCAAAGATGAAGTTGTCCGCCGCGGTGGGGTAGCGGTTAGGGAGCTCGGCTGCTGACCCGAAAGTTCGCGGGTTCGATCCCGGCCGCGGTGGCCGCATTTCAATAGAGGCGGAATGGTAGAGGCCCGTCTACTGTGCGATATCAGTGCACGTTAAAGAACATCAGATGGTCGAAATTTCCGGAGCCCTCCACCACGGCGTGTCTCATAATCACATCGTGGTTTTGCGACGTAAAACGCCAGATACTATGTTATTATTATCCAAAGATGGAGTTGATGGCTATTGGCCTAAACTGATTAGGTTTCAGATTATTTTTGCCTTGATTTTTTTTCGGAATCAGGATTACGTTTGATTTTCTCCACACTGTCGGAAAACAGGAGAGTTGAACGGCTGCATTGAATATTTTAATATAGAATTGTTTATGATGTGAGTATAATATTAGAATAAAAATAGTTGTTTGGTTATCAGGGCCGGAAGTGACGTTTTTCTTAAGAATGTGTATTATTTAGTTTCTCTTTGCTCTGTGAATGGGGGATAATCGTTATGTATATTGATTTAATCTTCTTTGATGTGTTCATTTAGTTTCATTGATTGCGTTGTTTTTTCGCCAGTTAGAAATAAACTTTTTGTCATTAATTCGATGGTTTCCCGGAGTGTTGTTGTTTGAGTTTCAGCAGGACGAATGCTTTGTCTAAAGCAGGGGTCGGCAACCTGCGGCCCGCGAGCCGCATGCGGCCCGCGAGGCAAGTTTTAGCCCTGAAAACAGTTTTGTTTTACAAATTCGCCTCCCTGGTTGCAACGTCTCTCCAGACGACAAGGGAGAGGCATCCCAAGTAATTCGCGATTGGCACCTTCAACGTGTCTATAGTGATCTATAAGATATGTCTTAGTTCACTAGATACGTGTCGCTTCTACGCGTCCGTCCCATTTGGCGTGTTCTCAGTAGGAGAAGTGCAATTTGGTTGACGCCATAATGCACCACCAGGTGATGACAGTAGCCCAAGGGTCGGCCTCACTCCTGGCAACCATCCATACCAAAAATCCATACCATACCAGCGCGCCTCGTGAGCCTGGCTGTAACTCCGTGTTTTTCACATGCGCTCACCACGTGAAAAATCCTGGCCGGCCAACAAGGTAGACACGACGCGAGTTGCGTTTCCCTCTATTCAGGCAGTGGCGTTCGATAACTGCAACATGCCGCTCGAAGGCGACCTTAGCGCAAGTTCGGTGTCCAATAAGTGATGCTCTTCTGGCTGTCCCGCTGCCTTCTTTGATTCCGCTCTCGCGGTTAACTACTGCAGCTACCACGGGCATCTAGGAACCACAAGTGTTTGTTTCATCATTGATCATGGACGCTAGCTGTCGGGACGGAGATGTATCACCAAGTTCGCCCAATACCGAAATTTCATCTTTAGCGGATTTAGTTGTGAGTCCTTCCCAATGACGTGGTAATTATATATATTAGTGAGTGGCATTAGCGACCGGAAGTCGCTAATGCCACTCAACGTGTCGCTTCTCGTTTTAGAAGCGCGCGTCACTTATCCGACAAACGAGCAGGCTCATCAAGTGAGACGGTAGATAGGACTCTTTCCGCATTGCCCAAAAGGACCATACGCCGCAGCAACAGAGCTCACCGACACCCACTTTTCGATGCCGCGTCTACAGCTGCATCCAATTTAACCTTTTTAACCAGCCGGTTTGAATCGCGTACCGGCTGTGTGTGTGTGTGTGTGTGTGTGTGTGTGTGTGTGTGTGTGTGTGTGTGTGTGTGTGTGTGTGTGTGTGTGTGTGTGTGTGTGTGTGTGTGTGTGTTTTCTTACTTGCGCCGGCTCTTCGTCCAGCCCTCCACGACAGAATACCGCGGCGACGTTTAACAATGAATAATAGCCAAAGCATAAGTATAAGCTCACCCACGAAGCGCTCCGCTGTCGGAGGCAGTGTGTTACTCCTGGTCCTTCCCCCCTCACAACCCTTGAGCAAACTTTCTCCCCTCCCTCTCTCTCTTTTTTCTTCCCCTCTCACTTGGTGTGTATATAAGCACGGGAATAAAAACAAAAATTTTGTCTTGATAAAGGTCAGGCTCTGACCGAAACGTCGACGTAATAAATGCAGTTTTCTTGAAGTGCCACCTCTCATACTTATACTTATACGGCAACCAAAGGCAACCACTCCTTCAAATATATATATATATATATATATATATATATATATATATATATATATATATATATATATATATATATATATTGCGTACTTACACGAGTGTAAGTCGACTAGAGTGGAGTTCGACACCCACATAAAAAAATAGTAAAGCTTCAGAAACTACGAAGCTGTTCGATCTTGTGTGCTCAACGTGGGCTAGGCTAATGCTAGGTCTTTTTCTTGGCGTCGACCGAGTACAGTCTAACAGCAGCCTGTCACAGACCATGCAAAAATGTCCAAACTCCAGCACCCGAAACTAACATTTAGTCCTTCGCTGTGGCTCCCCTTGCAGAAGCGCGGACCCTTCGTCGCTCGTACTCGGCTCGCACCACCCCGGGTAAACTCAGCGCGAAGGCTACGCGGACTGTCTCCGTCTGTGGGCGTGACTTCGCGGCGGCTACTCCTCGGAGCATGCGCGGCTAGACGACGTTAAACCCAGGTGGTGCGCAGCAGTGATCTTGTTACTGATAAGCACTGGCACCGAGGGTATTTCGCGGCCACATGGCATTTTACTTCTAGATTTAAAAGCTTCGCTCTTAAAAGGATATCAGAGCGAAGCTCATTTTAAAATATAAGAGCGAAGCTCTAAGAGCGAAACTAAAAGAGAGAAGCTATATAAGAGCAAAGATATTACACCGAACCTCTTATATCTAAAAAGCTTTAAGATCAAGAGGTAGTAATGGGGCTGTAGAGTCTGCCCTGCAAGAGGCGATCAACACTACCGAGAGTTTTCTGGAGGGCACAGGTCTTTCCTGCTCTCCGGAAAAGTCTGAGCTTCTCCTCTATAACCCGGTCAGGAAGGGCCCCCGACCGAGAGGCTGGGTGCCGCCACTAGAGACAGACATCCACCTACGTACCAAGAGTGGAGGGTTAATCCCCAAAGTAGCTTCCATTCGGATCTTAGGTATGACGCTAGAAGCGACGGGCACCAATAACATTACGATTCAAAGGCTAGCGAAAAAGACAGACAGTGTTATTAGGCTAATTAGGCGGGTGGCTAATCGAAGGGCAGGACTATCTGAGGAAAACTTGGTCAGGCTTATACATGCCTTTCTGTTGTGCCACTTTGCATATGTGGCGGCAATGCACGTTTGGAGGAGAGCGGAAAGGGACAAGCTTAATGCGATGATTAGGAGGGCAGTAAAGAGTGCCCTGGGGCTCCCCAACTATACCCACACGGATCGTCTCCTGCAGTTGGGTATTCATAATACATTAGAAGAAATCGCTGAAGCGCAAGAAAGAGCACAGGTAATTAGGCCTTCTGGCTCAAAAGCGGGGAGGAGGATTCTCGCGGATATGGGTACCCAACCAGCTCAGGTTGATGCTCTGTACCAAGGGTTGACGAGGGATCAGAAGGAGAATATTATCATCTCACCTGCCCCGCGGAACATGCATCCCCAGCGAAATGTAGGAAGGCGGAGAGCGCGAGCTCAGGCCCTACTCCGACAAGTTGCGGATCTCGACGGGGGTGCCTGTTTCGTAGACGAGGCAAAATACGAAGACAATAGGGACCGGTTTGTGGTAGTGGCAATTAACCAAAAGGGGGGTTACCATTAATGCGGCGTCGGTATGCGCTCAAAGTGCTAATGCCGCCGAGCAGGTTGCCATTGCCTTAGCTCTCTTAGATCAAAATCATGCAAATATATTTAGTGATTCAAGGGCGGCCATTCGGGCTTTCAGTGTTGGCGCTGTGTGCAAAGAGGCCAAAGAAATACTCGGTGAGAAGACACTTACAACACACAACCTTACATGGTTCCCGGCTCACATGGGAACTATTGGAGAAGGAACTATCAATCTGAATGAGTTGGCCCACTCCAGGGCGCGAGGGTTAGCTGTCCGTGGCCATGGAGGACCTCTGGGTCAACCTGGAGACTTGGTAAATAGAGATCCACCAACTACTTACAATGAAGTTACCCAGCACTTCGCTATGGATAGGAGTTTTTCCACCTCGACATAGGAAGTTAAATAGAGCGCAGGCACTGACATTGAGATTACTTCAAACGGAAACGTATCCCAACCCTGCCTTTCTCCACAAGCTTTATCCTAATGTTTATTTAACTAACTCATGTTCGAAATGTGGCGGTTTAGCCACCTTACACCACATGCTCTGGGAGTGCCCTTCGGTACGTGGCACTGATACAGCATCGGCCAGCAAGTGGGGCTCCGCTCTGAGGAGTCCGGACATCCAATCACAACTTTGGGCTGTCCGGAGGGCCCACGATGCGGCAGTAGGTCTCGGCCTTACTGTCCCGTCGTGGGAGCGGCCCGCCGTGTGCTAGGGCACACGCCTTCGGACATTTATTAATGAAGTTTTTCGAAACCGAAACCGCAGCAAGCGCTAAAAGGTTTTTAGGAGGTTGTCTCTTAGAAACCTTTGAGAGCTTCGATCTTTAAAAAGATAAGCGCCAGACACGTTCTATAAAAGAAATTTATTGATGATTTCGCTGAAACTCAATATGCTGTGTGCAAAGGTGACTTCATACTAGTGCTTGAAATCAATGCAGAAAACCTAGATTCGCGGCAGCGCACGGGAATCATGTTTAGAAAAGATTCCGCGAATAGTTGCTGAGAATGTGTGTTGTACACAATAAAATACTGTATATGTGCCAGGCAGATCTGGAACAAGAACATGAGGGCGTAACCGTGCCACAGCGCTGCAGATTTCTCGTTTTTTTTGCTTTTGTTTCAGGTCAGTAATACAACCCAACCTAGCTTGAGTTTCGAATGTAACTTGACTCCCAAACTTGGGATTTCACATTTAGATACAATGGGTCGACCTACAATCGTGTGAATGCGGGCTGTATATACATATATATATATATATATATATACATATATATATATATATATATATATATATATATATACATATACACACACACATATATATATATATATATATATATATATATATATATATATATATATATATATATATATATATATATAGAGTGTGTGTGTGGTCTGGGGTGGGTTTACCTACAACATTGTTCGAATGCGAGCCTTCTCCGACAAATATTCCTGGCTACACTACCATTAGCAAGGATGCACTCGGGCTAGTGGAGATGCATTGTGATTTCTTCCGCTGAAATGCCAAAACTACACCAGTGAATATACGTTCATTATTTCTCGGAAATGTACGAACAGCCATCATGAGCCGAATGTATTCGCGTTGCAAAAAACAAGGAAGCACTCCTACCAAAGTTCCCTTTGTATCGTCCTAAAAAGTGGTTGAGCAATGGTACCTTGATATTGTCCTACGACTTTAAACTGATTATAAACATTCCGCACTCGATAACATCGACAACGTGATGACGTCTAAGACCAGATATGCATGTATAAATTTTCGTATGATATATCGTATCCATCCTGTTCGATGCGAATAAGAACTGTGTTCTTGACGTCGACAGCCGAAAGCAGAAAGGCAAAATACTTTCTTATATCGAACCTTCCCATTTTCTTGCTTTGACGTTGTAGCAAGGGCCACGACCAGGAAAACTAAATTACTCTTTTAAAAAAGCATTGCTGCACAGTGACACAAAGTAATGTCAGAACACCAAAGGAATTACATTTTTGTACATTCGTAGTACGTATTTTAAAGTTATTACACAATTAAACACACAGTATTTTGCTACGTAAACGCTGATAATTCATATTTTTTAATGTTTTCGCCAATGCGCCTATATCGCATCTCTAAGCACACTTTGCTTAGCGAAAATATTTTTTCTGCTCAATCTCATATATGTTTCATCATAAGGGTACCAACTCTTCGCATAGTTCACAATATCTGTCCGGGACCAATATGCACGTTTTCTAAAAAAAATTCGAAGCATGACAGATATAATATTCCACAAAATCATATGTGCATTTAGGTATGCAACAATCACAATTTCACGTAGGTAGAAAGCGTTAAATGCATTAGTTTTTCTGAATATTTGACCCATAAAATGTCAGAAGTACATTCCTTTTCTGCCAGCATCTTTGGTATCCAACAACATTGCAGGTCGTCACTCAACTGCAACTTTTCTCTCTGGCAGTGGGTCAATAGAAGAAAATTTAAAACAATATCATGCCACTTTGGGAAAGACCTTCTATCAGTATTAGTGACTGGTCCTAACTACATGTTTATTAAGGATAACGTATTACAAATAATTGCTGATCACTTTACAGTGAAAATTAAATGCTTGCACGAATAATCGACACTCTTTATCAATCGCTTTATGAGTGTATTGTTGAGAACTAACAGGCAATGATGCCAAGGAAAGTATAGAGGATGTTATTAGGAGTAATTGTAATGTAAACGTGAAGAAAGAAAAGTGGAGGAAAAGATGACTAGCCACCGGCAGGGACCGAACCTGCGACCTTCGAATAACGCGTCCGATGCTCTACCACTCAGCTACGGTGGCGGTCATCCCTCCGTCCACTTTATAAAGCATATATGTGGATTTAAACGTGGGAGCGTCAGTCAGCGCCGCCTGTTAAAAAATTGCTGGGAAAGATGGGTTAAAGCTGGTGCTTGGCACGGCTTCGTTTAAACAGCTTCCTCGGAGGAAGTAATCCCAGCTTAACGAACAGCAGAAAGAAAGAGTGAGGCTTGCGTTATACCACCTTCTCCTCCAAAGAGTATTCTTGGACGTGGCTCTGCTGTATTTCTTGGTCGATGCTCGTGCGATAAGCTCCACGCTCGACTGTACGTAGACCTTTCCTTTTTCGGGGCACAAATTCGCCGAATAGAGAAGTTTCATCTTTAGCGGATTTAGTGGTGCGTCCTTCCCAATCACGTGGCAATATATATATATTGATATATATTTTGTAGTTACACGACAGTAAATCGACTCGAATGTAGCTCGGCACCCACATAAAAAAGTGAAGCTTCAGAAACTGCCAAGCTGATCGATCATAGGTGCTCAACGTGGCCTAGGGTAATGCTAGGTCTTTCCTTGGCGTTGACCGAGTGGAGTCGAACAGCAGCCTGTCACAGGCCATGCAAGAATGTCCGAATTCAAGCTCCCGAAACTAACATTTAATCCTTCGCTGCCTTCGCTGTGGCTCCCCTTGTTCAAAAACCGACCCTTCGTCGCTCGTACTCCGCTCGCGCCACCCCGGGCAAACTCAGCGCGAAGGCTACGCGGACTGTCTCCGTCTGTGGGCGTGGCTTCGCGGCGGCTGCTCCTCGGAGCATGCGCGCCTAGGCGACGTTAAACCCAGGTGGTGCGCAGCGGTGATTTGGTTACTCATAAGCAATGGCATGGAGGGTATTTTGCGGACACATGGCATTTTACTGCTATCTTTGGAATCTTCGCTCTTAAAAAGATATAAGAGCGAATCTCATTTTAACATTTAGCGAAAATAAAAGAGCGAAGCTATATAAGAGGGAAGATATTACAGCGAAGATCTTATATCTAAAAAGCTTTGAGAGCCAAGCTCTAAAAGGTTTTTAGGAAGTTCGCTCTTAGAAACCTTCAAGATCTTTGCTATTTAAAAGGATAAGCGCGAGCACCTTTCTTAAAGGAAATTTATTGATGATTTTGCTGAAACTCAATACACTGTGTGCACAGGTGACTTTATGATAGTGCCTCAGATCTATGCAGAAAACCTAGCTTCGCGGCAGCGCACGGGAATCATGTTTAGAAAGTATTCCGCGAATAGTTTCTGAGAATGTGGGTTGTACACAATGAAATACTGTATATGTGCCACGCAGATCCGGAACATACACATGAGGGCGTAACCATGCCACAGTGCTGCTGATTTCTCGTTTTGCAGCTTTTGGTTTCAAGTCAGCCATACCATAGAGATAATATAACAGACTTTAGAGGAAAAGCTGTGCCGCTAAAGCTATAACCACGCGAGCAGCGACATCTTGGAACGTTGTCATTGTTGCCATTACAGTAATTTAGAGAAGCGCTAAATATGGCGTTTGAAAACACTCAAATTCTCGCATTAAAAATAGTAAACAGGCGTGTTCGCGTATTATAAACGAACGGAAATTGTTTGACGGTTATATCAACTACTTTTAGAACAGATACAATGGCTATTTATGCAATTTACTGCACGCGGAAACGAGCGTATGCAGGTTTGTTTACTAGATGGCGCCACCGTTCTTGTATCCTGTCAAAATTTCAGAGCGTTGCCGCGCAGCGTGCGGCCGATTGCGCCGGCTTGCTTGCGCGTCGGGCGAGTCGTATACAGTGTCTCGTCGTACGTGTTTTTGATGCCACCAGCCAACAAGTCTACTTTATGTGACAGCCTCCTACTGTGACGCAATAGAGAGCTATGAAACAGAAAGAAATACCAGTGGTTATTGCAGCATCCAGTGGCGAGTGTGAGTGAACGTCACCTGAAAGCTGAGTATTGTTCCATCATGGCGGCACCCGAGCGGTTATAGGTTTTAATGCATGGGCCCTATGGGGAGCTTTTCCTCTAGAGTCAGTATATTAACTCTATGAGCCATACAACCCAACCTAGTTTCAGTTTCGATTGTAACCTTAACTAGGGCGTTCACATATAGATAAAATGGGTCGACCAACAATCTTGTGAATGCGGGCTATAGTGTGTGTGCGTGTGTGTGTGTGTGTGTGTGTGTGTGTGTGTGTGTGTGTGTGTGTGTGTGTGTGTGTGTGTGTGTGTGTGTGTGTGTGTGTGTGTGTGTGGGTGTGTGTGTGTGAGTGTGTGTGTGCGTGTGTGTGTGTGCGTGTTTGTGTGTGTGTATGCGTGTGTGTGTGTGTGTGCGTGTGTGTGTGTGTGTGCGTGCGTGCGTGTGCGTGTGTGTGTATGCGTGTGTGTGCGTGTGCGTGTTTGTGTGCGTGTGTATGCGTGTGTGTGTGTGTGCGTGCGCGCGTGTGTGTGTGTGCGTGTGTGCGTGTGTGTGTGCGTGCGTGTGCGTGTGTGTGTGTGTGTGCGTGTTTGTGTGTATGTGTATGCGTGTGTGTGTGTGTGCGTGTGCGTGTTTGTGTACGTGTGTAGGCGTGTGTGTGTGTGTGTGTGTGTGCGTGCGCGCGTGTGTGTGTGTGTGCGTGTGTGTGTGTGTGCGTGTGCGTGTTTGTGTACGTGTGTATGCGTGTGTGTGTGTGTGTGTGTGCGTGTGTGCGTGTGTGTGTGCGTGCGTGTGTGTGTGTGTGTGTGTGTGTGTGTGTGTGTGTGTGTGTGTGTGTGTGTGTGTGTGTGTGTGTGTGTGTGTGTGTGTGTGTGTGTGTGTGTGTGTGTGTGTGTGTGTGTGTGTGTGTGTGTGCGCGATACGATAAGTATTCCTGGCTACACTACCATTAGCAAGGATGCACTCTGGCTAGTGGAGATGCATTGTGATTTCTTCTGCTGAAATGCCAAAACCACACCAGGGAATATATGTTAATTTTTTCTCGGAAATGTACGAACAGCCATTATGAGCTGAATGTATTCGTGTTGCAAAAAAACAAGGAAGCACTCCTACCAAAGTTCCGTTTGTTTACGCTAAGTGGATCGTCGTTAAAAGTGGTTGAGCAATGGTACCTTGATATTGTCCTATGACTTTAAACTGATTATAAACATGCCGCACTCGAGAACATCGACAACGTGATGACGTCTAAGACCAGATACGCATGTATAAATTTTCGTATGATATATCGTATCCATCCTGTTCGATGCGAATAAGAACTGTGTTCTTGACGTCGACAGCTGAAAGCAGAAAAGCAAAATACTTTCTTATATCGAAGTTTCCCATTTTCTTGCTTTGGCGTTGTAGCAAGGGCCATGACCACGAAGACTAAATTACTCTTTTAAAACGCATTGGTGCACAGTGACACAAAGTAATGTCAAAACACCAAAGCAATAACATTTTTGTGCATTCGTAGTACCTATTTTAAAGTTATGACACAACTGAACAGCAATTGTTTTTCGGCACCGAACGGACAGCCGTTATTACCTGAACGCATTCGTAACTCAAAAGAAGGCAAAGCAACCCTATCAAATTTTAATTTCTTTTCTCTAAGTTGACCGTCAGCAACAATGGTTGATGAGCAGCATCAGCGGTATCAGGACCTGGACACATTCCTGAATCAAGGTTATCGACATCACTTCGTCAAAGCACATGTGTTTTGACGAAGGAGTGCGGACTCATTTGCAGGCAGTTCAGTTCTTATAATAGAGGCTCTGTTTGATCTCACCAGTGGATACGAAGTGCTACAAGCCGTATTTCTTACATGTTTATGTTTGCGTTGTCCTGGTTTGATACCGTATCGAGGTCCATGACTGAATACGAAATGTTCTGACGCAGAGATGCTCCGTCTTTGTCATATCAAGAAGCTTGATAGTACGACACTGCTTGCTTTATTGTGTGTTTTTTTTTTTGCCGTATGTATTTCGAACGTATCTCGAACGTAAACAAGAAGGTGTCATTGTTGTAGGCTAATAATTCTCAGAGTTCACTAGCGTCATGTCCGCCTATTTGCGTCAACTGCATCTGAAATCAAATATTGCTCAGTCGGAATCATAGTCATACTAAAGCTACTGTTATTTTCATAATGACAGTTCAGTCTTTCTGAAGTGCGACGTAGACTCCATTTAGCTGGACGACATTCTTGTGCTTTTGCGCGAGCCATAAGAAAACGCGTGCATTAGCGGAAAATTCCGTGCCTGCAGTGCCACGTAGCGATTAGTATGTGGAGAGTGGGGCTGTTACATGAGCCAACGACCCACACACCCTCACCCCCTTCCACCCACCGTCAGACACACACACACTATATATATATATATATATATATATATATATATATATATATATATATATATATATATATATATATATATATATATATATATATATATATATATATATGTATATATATATATGTATATATATATATATATATATAAAGGAAAAAATTGTAAACTTAAGGGCTCGTTTGCTTTGTTAAACACAGTATTAATGAGAACTAACAGACAAAGATGCCAAGGAAAGTATAGGGGAAGCTATCAGAAGTAATTGTAATGTAAATGTGAAGAAAGGAAAGTGGACGAAAAGATAACTTGCCACCGGCAGGATCCGAACCTGCGACCTTCGAATAACGCGTCCGATGCTCTACCACTGAGCTACGGTGGCGGTCATCCCTCCGTCCACTTTATAGGGTATATATGTGTACTTAAACGTGGGAGCGTCAGTCAGCGCCGCCTGTTGCCATTACGGCGAGTGTGGAACACTCTTTTTTTGCCTGTAGGCGCCACGTAGTACGTGATCTTATTACGAGCGGGCAGCTGACTAATAATCCCTCGCATACCACCTGAAGGCATCAAGTCTGCCAGAACGAGACCCTCGTTATGAATGAAGGAAAGAATTGTAAACTTAAGGGCTCGTTTGCTTTGTTAAACACAGTATTAATGAGAACTAACAGACAAAGATGCCAAGGAAAGTATAGGGGGAAGCTATTAGAAGTAATTGTAATGTAAATGTGAAGAAAGGAAAGTGGACGAAAAGATAACTTGCCACCGGCAGGAATCCGAACCTGCGACCTTCGAATAACGCGTCCGATGCTCTACCACTGAGCTACGGTGGCGGTCATCCCTCCGTCCACTTTATAGGGTATATATGTGTACTTAAACGTGGGAGCGTTTATATATATATATATATATATATATATATATATATATATATATATATATATGGCTGACTTGAAGCGAAAAGCAGAAAAACGAGTAATCAGCAGTGCTGTGGCATGGTTACAGCCTCATGCTTATGTTCCGGATCTGCCTGGCACATATACAGTATTTTATTGTGTACAACACACATTCTCAGCAACTATTCTCGAATATTTTCTAAACATTATCCCCTCATGTTGTCGCTAAGCTAGGTTTTCTGCATAGGTCGGAAGCACTAGCATGAAGTCACCTCTGCACACAGTATATTGAGTTTCAGCCAAATCATCAATGAATTTCTTTTAAGAAACGTGCTTGCGCTTATCCTTTTAAAGAGCCAAGCTCTTAAAGGTTTCTAAGAACGAACCTCCTAAAAACCTTTTAGAGCTTGGCTCCTAAAGCTTTTTAGATATGAGAGTTTCGCTGTAATATCTTCGCGCTTATATAGCTTGGCTCCTTTATTTGCGCTCTTATGTGTTCACCCTTATATTTTAAAATGAGCTTCGCTCTGATATCTTTTTAAGAGCGAAGCTTCTAAAGTTATAATTAAACATTTGGAAGATCCCAAGTTCCACGTGAATCAATGTTATGCGAAGCATGCCGAAGCAATGTGACTAGGTTGTAATTTTTTTATTGAGCGAAACGTTACGAAATGACCTTAAAGAGATGTACAAATGTTGTACGCACAAATATATGTTGAACAGCCGAATGTCCTGCATATAACCAGTTGTTTATCGTTGCGTAACGATGTCAACAGAAACATGGTATTAACAAAACCAGAAGCGGTAAGCTCATATGTAGCACTTGTGCATGCGAAGATGGTAGCCCTGGATAGTGCTTTGTGGACCAACTGCAGTAGATGGCACTTAATTACACAAATGACGTTAACTCGAAATGACGCCTGACTCATAGGAGTACATATGTAATGTTTATAAAATTCGATAGCCAGCATTGCAACTACAATGACGTTACACCAACATTCCGCCTGCATAGCATAGGGTCTTTTTTTAAAGCAGTTCTGAGACCTGGTGTGGCTCTGAGGTAGCATACTTGATTGCCACGCAGATTGCTGGGGTTCGATTCCTGCTGGGACCCTGATATTTATTATTTTCATTCGTCGGGTCAACGCTGCCAACTTCAGTTTTTCTTAACGCTCTCGCATTTAAATTACTAACGTCTGTCCTGGCGTTCCTGGCTAGATATAAATTGTCAAACACATGTGACGCATACCTGTATACCGCGGTTCGTGGTATGCGGGTATGTGCCACACGTGTCTGCAGAAACGGGTTTGACGACGTATGCGACGGGATTTTAGCGTTATTCATGTCATGACCAGCTAGACATATTCATCAAAACCTCTTACCCTCCCATACAAATTTTAGTCTACCCCAATTAAGGAGGCAATCCCGAGAGCACCCAGACGTAGGCGCCTAGATAGATAGATACGTAGATAGAAACGCAATAGAGTTTACAGTACGCAAAGAAATGCTTCGCATTGAAAATGCCATGTGTCCGCAAAATACCCTCCGTGCCATTGCTTATCGGTAACCAAATCACCGCGGCGCACCACCTGGGTTTAACGTCACCTAGCCGCGCATGCTCCGAGGAGTAGCCGCCGCGAAGCCACGCCCACAGACGGAGACAGTCTGCGTAGCCTTCGCGCAGAGTTTACTCAGGGTGGCACGAGCGGAGTACGAGTGACGAAGGGTCCGCTCTTCTACAAGAGGAGCCACAGCGAAAGATTAAATGTTAGTTTCGGGCGCTGGAGTTTGGACATTCTTGCATGGTCTGTGACAGGCTGCTGTTCTCGAGTCTACTCTGTCTACGCCAAGGAAAGACCTTGCATTAGCCTTGGCCACGTTGAGCACCTGAGATCGACAAGCTTCGCAGTTTCTGAAGGTTTACTTTTTTCATGTAGGTGTCGAGCTACATTCGAGTCGACTTACAGTCGTCGAAGTACGCAATATATGTATATCTATCTATCTATCTATCTATCTATCTATCTATCTATCTATCTATCTATCTATCTATCTATCTATCTATCTATCTATCTATCTATATATATATATATATATATATATATATATATATATATATATATATATATTTATTTATTTATTTATTTATTTATTTATTTATTTATTTATCTATTTATTTATTTATATATAAATAGTCAAGAAATGAAGGAGCACACTTACGAAAATTGAATATTTTTACTGGTTAACGTTTCGGCCGTGGCACAGCCTTCATCAGTGACGATGGCCGTGCCACGGCCATCGTCCTTTTGACAAAGGCCATGCCACGGCCGAAACGTTCACCAGTAAAAATATTCAATTTTCGTAAGTGTGCTCCTTCATTTCTTGACTATATGTGCACCGGACCCACAGAACTTCCTTTTGAATCATATATATATATATATATATATATATATATATATATATATATATATATATATATATATATATATATATATATATATATATATATATATATATATATATATATATATATATATATATTGCCACTTGATAGGGAAGGACGCACCACTAAATCCGCTAAAGATGAAACGTCTGTATTGGGTGAACTTGTGCTCCGAAAAGGAAGGTCAACGTACATGCAAGACTCGCTGTAGAACGATAACAATGAGCAAGAATTTCGGTCGTAGATAATCTCATGGGTCATATGTGTTGGTGGTTGGATCACGTCATCGTTTATATATAAATAATCGAAAATTCCAGCGTTGTCACTGATCATCGCGCTAGGTCTAGAATAAACTGTTATATTCTTGTCAGGCACAACATTTTGTCACAACAGTGTGAAACAATTGCAAAGGTTTCCCAACATTAAAGCGCGCCTTGTGCTGAGCCCTGGTAGCAATTTTATGTAGGTGAGGCCCGAAAATTTAAGGAAGCATGGTTCGTGCCTCCGTCATAGGAATCGCTATAACACGAAAATAAAACGTGTCATCACAGATGTCGTTGAATGTTTACTGCACAGTCATATATAGAGAGCTTGCACAATGTCTTTTGGTGTTTGACAGCTGTAGCACCGTTTAACGAGGATGCGTCCACGTCGAAGCTTGGTGATAAATCTCCATCCCGACAACTAACGTCCATGATTAACGAATAAACAAACACTTGTGGTTCCTAGATGCTTGTGGTAGCTGCAGTAGTTAACCGCGAGAGCGGAATCAAAGAAGGCAGCGGGACAGCCAGAAGAGCATCACTGATTGGGCACCGAACTTGCGCTGAGGTCGCCTTGTGGCGGCATGTTGGAGTTATTGAACGCCACTGCCTGAATAGAGGTCTTCCCTGTTGTGTCTTCCATGTTGGGCGGCCGGGATTTTTCACGGGGCGAGCGCACGTGGGACACGCGGAGTTACAGCCAGGCTCAGGAGGCGCGCGTCGAAAACGTACTGCTAAGCGTGTGTGCACCCTGAAAAAGTAATTACAGTGTGTTTTTAAAAGCTAGTATCGGACCTCACTACACCTTGACATCACAAGACAGGTATGAGACTCACACTTGCTCAGAGCCGCCTCTATCAAGGAGATTTGCATGGCAGTGTAAGCACACCTCCGAAAAATGCTCTCAGTACCCTTCAACTGTAATAGACTTCGATAACGTATCTCCTGTTTCTGCAGTGAAGATCGTCTTTCGTGCCCCCCACCGAGAGGCGTGGTAGTTTTACGTCGTGCAAGCCGCCTAGGCGATTCTTTCACTCCATAGGCTCCAGTACTGCAGAGAGAGCCACCAATGAGCAGGGGCTCTATAAAGTGGCACCACTCCGTCCTTCTTTAAGAGCTTAGCTGTTAACGCCAGCCCTCCGCCCCGTCGTGAGAGCACGAGAACAGAGAAAAAAGAAGAAATAGAGAGAAAGAGAGAAAAAAAAAGAAAGAGAAGTTCTAGGCGGAAATATTTCTTGACGAGGTGGTATTCGAGCCCGCGTACCCACGATCCGAAGGCGAGCATTGTAACCACTCGGCTATCCAGGAACGCTAGCAGATCATAACTTAGCCTTGTGAGAGAGATATAGAGATAATAAAATGATAGAAAGGCCATGAGAAACTTCAGTGAGGAAACTGCCATATGAACAAATGGGAACGTAGCCGGCCGTCAATCATCATCATCATCATCAGCCTGACTACGCTTGCTGCAGGGAAAAGGCCTCTCCCATGTACCGCCACATAACCTCGTCCTGTGCTTGCTGCTGCCACGTTATACCCGCAAACTTCTTAATCTCTTCTACACATTTAACTTTCAGTCTACTCCTCGCGCGTTTTCCTTCTCTTGGAATCCAGTCAGTTGCCCTTAAAGGGGCCTTGCGACACAAATTAAGCGTGTCGTTTTCATCGCTTCTTCTGTATCTGTGGAATGCACCGATATCATTGCGCAATAACATTGCGCAAAACAAAGCGGTTACAATTTTATTTCAACCACGACACCACATTAGTTTCGCACTCGAGCGGCACACAATGGCTCTTTTTACGATCGGAAGTGACGACATTGGCCGGGCGTTTTGATTGGCTTGATGCGACAAGTCGCATGCATTATTCTTAGGGTCCCAGCAACGCCACACTGTTGTGCGCTAAAAATTATAAAAGCACTTCTTATACTTTCTCAGATATAAAAAGATTCCTGTTTTTAAGTATGAAATCTTGAAAACAATTCGAAAACGACGCCAGGGGCGCTGCATAGCTGCCACCACGCGGCAACTCTTCCGGTACGTCTCTGTAAGAGACGTGCGGTGATTGGAACCGACCTTTGACGTCAGTGCGAAAGTGAAATGCGAAAAAGATCGTTTTTTCCCATCGTCTGCTGGGGTTTTGAACTTTGAAGACTGATAACTTCGGTTAACGTGCTCCAGTATCGATCATTTTTGCTGGGTTCATACCAGTGTTCAGCAATACATGCACTCCAGTGCTGCAGAATGCAGACGGAAACTTCGCAGGGCCCCTTCAATGACCAGCGCTTATCCTGCCTACGTGCTACGTGTCGTGCCCATGTCTATATGTTATTTTTGATTTCAACTATGATGTCCTTAACACCCGTTTGTTAGCTGGGACAACCAGGATGATAACGTAAGTAGTAGTAGCCCAGAGGAAGTCGACACCCCACTCGTAACGAGAGGGGAAGTAAGAAATGCCCTAGAGGGAATTCAAAGAGGCAAAGCCGCTGGTGAGGATCAGGTTACATCAGACCCGTTGAAAGACGGTGGACAGATTGTGTTAGAAAAACTAGCCACCCTCAATACGAACTGTCACTTGACGGTGAGGTTAGCAGATTCTTGGAAGAATGCTAACATCTTAATCCATAAGAAAGGGGACGTCAAGGAATTTAAAAATTACCTACCGATCAGCTTACTGTCCGTTTACAAGCTATTAACAAAAATAATAGCTAGTAGAATTAGGACATTAAAATTCAATCAACCAAAGGACGAAGCAGGATTTGGTACTGGCTACTCAGCAGTAGACCACATTCATACCACCAATGAGTTGGTAGAGAAATGCGTGGAATACAACCAACTCCAATATATAGCCTTCATAGATTACAAGAATTCACTTGATTCGGTCGAGATATCAGCAGTCATGCAGGCATTGCGGAATCAGAGCGTTGACGAAGCATACATAAACATACTGGAAGAAATCTACAGCGGATACGAAGCCACCATAGTCCTGCATAAAGAAAGAGGCTGAATCCCAAAAAAGAAGGGTGTAAGGCAGGGAGACACGATCTCCCCTATGCTATTCACCGCGTGCTTACAGGAGGTTTTCAGGGCCCTAGATTGGGAAGAGTTAGGGATAAGAGTTAATAGCGAGTGCCTTAGTAACCTGTGATTCGCTGATGACATTTCATTTATAAGTAACTCAGGGAACGAATTACAACTGATGATTACGGAATTGCACAAGGAGAGCAGAAGAGTAGGTATGAAAATCAATATGCCTAAAACTAAAGTAATGTGGAACAATCTTGGCAGAGAACAGCGTTTTACGATAGGTGGCGAGACACTGGAAGTTGTAAAGGAGTACGTCTACTTAGGACAGGTAGTAACCGCGGAGCCGAACCATGAGAGTGAAATAACTAGAAGAATAAGGATGGGATGGGGCTCATTCGGCAAGCATTATCAAATCATGAATGGTAGTCTACCACTATCCCTCAAGAGGAAGGTATAAAACAGCTGCATCTTACCGGTACTTACCTACGGAGCAGAAACCTGGAGACTTACAAAGAGGGTTCAACTTAAAATGAGGACGACGCAGCGAGCGATGGAAAGGAAAATGATAGGTGTAACCTTAAGAGACAGGAAGAGAGCAGAGTGGGTCAGGGAACAAACGGGGGTTAAGGATATCATAGTTGAAATCAAGAAGAAATGGATATGGGCCGGGCACGTAGCACGTCGGCAGGATAACCGCTGATTGATAGTATGAATATGCTCTATTGTTGAGTAGCCTGTACGAAATCCTGCTTGGTCCTTTGGTTGATTGAACTCTAATGTCGTGTTAATTCTATTAGCTATTATTTTTGTAAATAGCTTGCAGGCAACGGACAATAAGCTGATCGGCCTGTAACTTTTTAAGTCCTTGACGTCCCCTTTTTTATGGATTAAGATGACGTTGGCATTCTTCCAAGATTCTGGTGCCCTCCCCGTCAAGAGCCACTTCGTATACAGGGTGGCCAGTTTTTCTAACACAACCTCTCCACCATCTTTCAACAGGTCTGATGTTACTTTATCCTCACCAGCGGATTTGCCTCTTTGCTTTCCCTCTAGAGCTTTCTCTACTTCCCCTGTCATTACTGGTGGGATGTCGAATTCCTCTGGGCTATAACTGCTTCTTGCGATATCATCCTCCTTGTCTCGGCTGCTGTACAGTTCTCTGTAGAACTTCTCTGCTACCTCAACTATTCCATCCATATTGGTTGTGACCTTGTCTTCCTTGTCCCTTAATGCATACATCTGATTTTTGCCTATGCACAGTTTTGCCTTCACAGCTTTCAGGTTTCTTCCGCTCTTTACAGCATGCTCAGTTCTCTTCATGTGATACCTTCTTATGTGGGCTACCTTACGCATATTGATTAACTTCGAAAGCTCCGCCAGCTCTATTTTGTCCGTTGCATTCGAGGCTTTCATAGTTTGACGTCTCTTAATGAGGTCTTTCTTCTCCTGGGACAGCTTGCCAGTGTCCTGTCTAATGAATGTATTCCCCACTTCCGTTACACACTCCTTAATGATACTACTCAGATTATCGTTCATTGCGTCAACGTTAACGTCGGTTTCCTCGGTTAGAGCCTCGAATCTGTTTTGAAGCGAAACTCTGGATTCCTCTACTTTCCCTCTCAGCGCTAGCTCATAAATTTGCTTCTTGCGTATCAGTTCCTTTCTCTAGTCTAGGTGGATTCGAGACCTTACCATTCTATGGTCACCGCATCGGATCTTGCCAACTACTTCCACATCTTGTACAATGCCCGGGTGAGCACACAGAATGAAGTCTATTTCATTTTTTGTTTCGCCATTAGAACTCCTCCACTTGGGTATTAACATAAACATTGGTATTACCAAAACAAGAAGTGGTAAGCTGATATGCAGCACTTGTGCTTGCATATCAGCTTACCATATCAGCTTACCACTTCTGCCAGAGGTCGAGCGGACCTCTTTGGCTTGTGCGCTGCCCTGGCTGCTGCCAGGGTTCGCAGGGGCCTTCGGTGGGGCCGATTTCGGGGAAGGCGGGGCAGCCGAGGCTGCTCCCACCATGGGGGCGGGTGGCGTTTGCCTCGGCACGCCAGGCGTGGTCCGGGGCATCGCCGGAGGCCGTAGTGGTTCTGCCCCCCCCTCGCGCCACTTCGGCGATCGTGTTCCCTGCAAAATGCGGGGAAACACGCTGCCTCGCTTCACGGAAGCTGATGTTAAGCTCGATTTTAGTCGTTAGAATTTTTTTCCCTCTTCCAGGCCACGCAGGACCTGGAATATGCGGGATGATCACCATCACAGTTGGCGCAGTGGACTGGTGAATTACATTCATCGTCTGCGGAGTGTCCTGTGCTGCCGCATTTTGCTCATGTAAGCTGCCCTCGGCAACTCTGAGAGCCATTGCCTAACCTCTGGCACTTGAAGCAGCGCCGCGGGTTGGGTATGTACGGTCTGACTGGTAGTTTGAGGTATCCTGTTACTATTTCAGTGGGAAGTGTTGTAGTTCCGAAAGTAAGTATGAGGTGTTTCATTGGAATTTCTTTGTTATCTCTTCTTATTTTTATGCGCTGCACTTGAATGACGCTCTCGTATTTCCAGCCTGTCAACAGTTCTTCGTCGGATAGTTCCAGTAGGTCGCCATCTGATACGAAACCCTTGACGGTGTTCAATGTTCGATGTGGGGTAATGGTGATGGGTTGATCACCGAATGCTGTTAGGTTTCGTAGCCTCTGGTATTGCAGATGGTCTTTCAATTCAAGGAGTAGGTCACCACTGGCGGTTTTGGTGGCTTTGTAGCCTGCGCCCAGTGTTTCCATGAGGCACTTGGATACTAGAAAGGGTGAGATGTTTCTGGCCTTCTCTTCTGTACTGTCGGAATGAATTACATGATATTTGGGGAAGTTGTCTTTCTTAGTCGGGAGCAGTTCGAAAATGGCATCGGTGCGCCACCTCTTCGAGAGGCGATCATTTCAGAAGGGGGTAGGAGATGCCATGGATAATGTTTCTTATGCGGCAGCCATGCCAGACGCCCACCTCAGAGCCCAACGAGGGGACGCTACGAGACGCGGAGGAAACGTAAGCGCCAGCTGTACATGGCCGCTATAACCTAATATGTCTACCCAAGGTTGGATGTCGACACCAGGTTAACCCTTGCAGCCGAGAAATGTGGAAGTAAAAAAAAATTACCCATCTCCCGCTAAAGGGAACCATGTGTGGATGCGAAGCAGCGGGGAGATAATTAGTTTGAGCGGGAGGAACGTCGCCGCTCTCATTTCAAGGCAGCGCTGCACAGGAGAGAGAATGAGGCGCGCGCGCTCCGTCATTTTCATACCGCGCAACTACCGTGGCGCCCCCCAGCGGGGTATGCAGCTGTCACACCAGGGGGACGTGCATGCGCTGTGGGGGTGTGGGACGCGGGAGCCGCTCCGTAGAGTAGAGGATTCCTAGAGGAGAGAGGGGGGAGAGACAGACACCACCTGCCTAGCCATTGCTAAGCAGCCTCTCTGTGCTCTCGGCCATGACTCTGATGACTGTAGTAGTGGTTGAAGGCCTTCATATTACTACAGTGTTCTGATTCGCATAATGGGTGCTTCCCTACTTCATGAAAGTGGCCGGACGCGGGACGGGGGACGCGGGACGCGGGAGGGACGGACAAAGCCCCGAGCATAAGATGCTTCGCATCTAAAAGAAGTGAGGAGAAGGCACGAAAGATTGAAAGTGAGAGAGAAAGACGAAGATGTAGGGAGAGAAGAAGACAGGAAAAGGCAACTGCCGATTTCCCCTGGGTGGGTCAGCCCAGGGGTGCCGTCTACGTGAAGCCGGGGCCAAAGGGGTGTGTTGCCTCTGCCGGGGGGGCCTTAAAGGTCCAAACACCCGGCGTCGGCGCAACCCCCAGGATCCCCTTTTCCCCGGACACGGCTCAGCCACGCACGGCGAGGCGTGGGAGGGGGGTTGAACCCCCCCCCCCCGTTAGCTCGGGTCCGTGGTGTCGCCACACACCAAACGCCTGCTCGCGCAGACGCCCCTGCGGGGCTAGCTTTAAAAGCGTCGCTTTTAAAAAAGATACAAGAGCGAACCTCATTTTAAAATATAATGAGCGAAGATATAAGAGCGAAACTAAAAGAGCGAAGCTATATAAGAACGAAGATATTGTTACGTCAACGACGAGACGCCTGTCGAACGAGGTTGTAAACAGTATATATTTGACGCAGTGGAGGAGGAGGAGAGCGCTGACCAGCTGAGCTCAGATCGCGAGCTGTAACCGCCCTTCGTCCTCCTCGTCGGTCACACACGCGCATGGTCCCAGACATTGTCAATATGCGTGTGGCATAATCTCCGGCGGCAGATGCGCCGTCTAGGCGCATCTAGATGTGAACCTCACCGGGAGAGTGGTAGGGCTTCAAACGTGCTACATGTACGATGTCGCTGACCTGTCGGGCACATGGAAGCGATGAGGTGACGGGAGCAATTTCATGTCACTGGAGTAACCACACGAAGTAATCTGTATGGACCTGGGTAGCGAGAAAGCAGTTTTTCCGACAAGCCGACTTGACGGGTCGGAGACCGCACCAGGACCAAAGTACCGGGCGAAAAGTAGATGTCTCGGTGTCGTCGATCGTACAAGCGCCGTTGGCTCCCTTGAGAGGTCAGAAGGCGAGATCGGGTGGTTTCGCGTGCAAGGGCAGCCCGGCTGATAGCGTCAAGGGCATATTCTCTGGTCGGTACTGCAGGAAACGGGGTGACTCTATCTACGGGCAACGTGGGTTCTCGGCTGAATAACAGAAACAATGGTGAGTAGCCGGCGGTGTCATGGCGCGAGGAACTGTACGCAAATGTCATGTACGGTAAAGAAAGGTCCTAGTCAGTGTGGTCCGAAGAAACATACTTCGCAAGCATATTCGTAAGGGTTCAATTCAGACGCTCCATTAGTCCATTCATCTGCGGATGTTAGGACGTAGTGAGATTGTGCCTCGTTTGAAATGACTGCAGAATGTCGGCTATGACCTTTGACAGAAATGTGCGGCCATTGTCCGTAAGCAGCTGGCGTGGACCTCCATGCTGCAAAATCATGTCCTGTAGGAGGAAGTCGGCGACATCTGTGGCACAACTTGTTGGAAGAGCTCGTGTGATGGCGTAGCGCGTGGCGTAGTCTGTGGTACAGCTATTTGCGAGAGAAAGACCGGAAAAACGGGCCAAGTACGTCTAAGCCAAAGCGAAAGAATGGCTCTGACGAAATGTCAAGGGGCTGAAGGCACCCGGCGGGAAGCGTCGATGGTGTTTTGCGGCGCTGACATTTCTCACACGCCGCAACGTATCTTCTGACGGAGCGTGCAAGCCCTGGCGGTCACAGCAAGGTGACCGGTAGTTGGAAGGTCATGTAGTTCGTGAAGAACAGCCGAGCGGAGGTGTTTCGGAATGACAAGCAGCAGGGCTGATCCGTCTGGGTGAAAAGTGTGGCGGTGGAGTGCACCATCTTGTAGGACGAACGAGCGATGGGACGGTCGGAAGATGATGATTCGAGGCGTTCGATGATAGCACGCGAAGATGCATCA
Organism: Rhipicephalus appendiculatus; assembly: GCA_030522465.1. Lineage (NCBI taxonomy): Eukaryota > Metazoa > Arthropoda > Arachnida > Ixodida > Ixodidae > Rhipicephalus > Rhipicephalus appendiculatus. Next base: position 102,197 of record JALIZH010021440.1, read on the forward strand.
CGGCGTTGCTCCTCTCCGATGTCGGTCAGTTGGGAAACAGAAAAGACACAACCGTCGGTGTCAGTGTCTGGGATGGTGCTCGATTCGGTAAGCAGTATATATTTAACGCAGCGGTTGCAGCGCTGACCATCTGAGCTCAGAGCGCGAGCGGTAAACGTCATTCATCCTCCTCACATTGGCAATATGCATATAGCAATTTTACAGCGAAGCTCTTATATCGAAAAAGCTTTAAGAGCCAAGCTGTGAAAGGTCTTTAGGAGGTTCGCTCTTAGAAACCTTCAAGAGCTTCGCTCTTTAAAAGGATAAGCGCGAGCACGTTCCCTAAAGCAAATTTATTGATGATTTCGCTGAAACTCTATATACTTTGTGCAAAGGTCACTTCATGGTAGTGCTTCAGATCTATTCAGAAAACGTAGCTTCGTGGCAACACGCGGGAATCATGTTAAGAAAATATTCCGTGAATAGTTGCTGAGAGTGTGCGTTGTACACAATAAAATACTGTATATGTGCCAGGCAGATCCGGAAGATAAACATGGGGGGCGTAATCATGCCACAGCGCTGCTGATTTCTCGTTTTTCTGCTTTTGGTTTCCAGTCAGCCATACAACCCAACCTAGTTTCAGTATCGATTGTAACTTGACCCCTTAACTTGGGATTTCACATTTAGATAAAATGGGTCGACCTACAATCGCGTGAATGCGGGCTATATATATATATATATATATATATATATATATATATATATATATATATATATATATATATATATATATATATATATATATATATATATATATATATATATATATATATATAGTGTGTGTGTGTGTGTGTGTGTGTGTGCGCGCGTGTGCGTGTGTGTGTGTGTGTGTGTGTGGGTGGGTGGGTGTGTGTGTGAGTGTTTACCTATCAATTGTTTGAATGCCAGCCTTCCTCGGTAGCTACTCCTGGCTACGCTACCATTAGCAAGGATGCCCTCTGGCTTGTGGAGACGCATTGTAATGTCTTCCGCTGAAATACCAAAAGCCCATCAGGGAATATACGTTAATTTTTTCTCGGTAGTGTACGCACAGCCATTATGAGCTGAATGTATTCGCGAAGCAACAAACGAGGAAGCACTCCGGTCAAAGGTCCCTTTCTTTACGCTAACTGGATCGTCAGAAAAAGTGGTCGAACAATGGTACCTTGATATTGCCCTACCAGTTTAAACTGATTATAAACCTTCCGCACTCGAGAACATCGTCAACGTGATGACGTCTAAGACCAGATACGCATGTATAAATTTTCGTACGATATATTCTATGTATGCTGTTCGATGCGAATAACAACTGTGTTCTTGACGTCGACTGCCAAAAGCAAAGAAGCAAAATACTTTCGTATATCTAAGCTTCCATTTTTTTGCTTTGACATTGTAGCAAGGGCCATGACCAGAAAGTCTAAATTACTGTTTTGAAAAACATTCCTGCTCAGTGACACAAAGTGATGTCAAAACACCAAAGGAATAACATTTTTCTAAATTCGTAGTACGTATTTTATAGATATCACACAACTAACCAGACAGTATTTCGCTACGTAAAAGCTGGTAATTCATATTTTAATCAAACTGTGTTTGCCAATGCCCATAAATCGCATCTATAAGCACATTTTCCTTAGCGAAAATATTGTTTGCGCTAAATCTCCTCGACGTTTCATCATGAGGGTACCAACTCTAGGTACAGTTCACAATATCTCTCCAGGACCAATATGCACGTTTTCTAGAAAAATTCGAAGTATGAAAGATATAATATTCTACAAAATCATATGTGCATTTAGGTATGCAACAATGACTATTTGACGATGGTACAAAGCGTTGAATGCATTAGTTGTTCTGAATATTTGGCCCATATAATGTCAGAAGTACCTTCCTTTCCTGCCACCAACTCTGTCATGCAACAACATTTCAGGTCGTCATTCAACTGCAACTTTTCTCTCTGGGAGTGGGTCAACACGGAAGAACGTTTAAAAAAAATATCATTTCGCTTTGCAAAAGTCCTTCGTAACAGTATGATGCCTGGTCCTAACTACATGTTTATTAAGGATAACGTATTACGAATAGTTGCTTATCATGTCACTCTACAATGACGATGAAATGCTTGCATTAATTATCGACACTCCTTATAAATCGCTTTTTGAGTGTACAACGTTCCAAACTCGCAGAATATATCAGGCCGAATAAAATGGGGTGGATTGCTGGTGTTCTTTGCATAATACGTTGCCTAATGTATTTTAAAACACGTAGTGACTATATTAAACTCTTGTTCAGTTACATTCCAGACTTCAACCTTATTAGGTATAAAATGTTTACATTAACTCATTGTGGCTAAGTAGATAATATTTAGACACGCTTAAATGAAATCCTTGGTGTGAGATACAAGACGAATCCCCGAAGAGTATGTGCAGAGTGTCTAGTACTCTAGAGTATATGCTCAGAAAAAAGAAAACTAAGTTTCCATAAAAAGTTTAACATGAAAGCCGTTGCTATGCTTAATTACATGAATCAATACATCTGCACATACAGTGAACTAATATTTACAAAAAAATTGCCAAGGGGGTAAGTATGAAAACTGCATGAGTGTTCTTGGACCAATATTCAATACTTTAAGCTCAATATTACTGCATATTCTCGGACCAAGAGCTACGAACAAAAAGGTTTTGATATTCAAGCAATGATTAAGCAATAAAATGTTGTGCAACTGACACAATTTTGAGGCAAATTTCAGAGCTTTACGTAGGAGGTAATCCCGTGAATGTCAGGATGCACTTCACGCCAAAGTTCTACACAAAAGCTGAAGGAAATTTTATGTTTCATGACATAACGGATGAAAATGATGGCAGATGCAACAAATGGTTGATACCTAGTTGCTGGAAGCTTTTATGAAGTCATCATGAATTCGTTTACTTGTACTTCTGCTTGAACGTTTACGTTTTTCTCATGCCAATGGTTATGAATGTGTTTTCAGGAAGATCTAATAAGGCGACTTTGACGGCCACATATTGTTTGCTACAAAGAGTGTGCGTAGTACCCTTCCATGCGAATTAACCTCAAACTTCTGACCCATTCCATTCTGTTACCGGCTACAAGTGATGTCATGCACATATGAAGCACTGTCCTTTCCAGACCTTAAGCACCTTCTCATTATCGTGACGTACAAAAGCATTATCATTCACACACGCGCATGTGTTCACGAAGCGCAATTCCACACACCGAATTAGTACGGCTTGCCACGGCAGATGTACAGCAGCCTAGCCACGGAAAATGTAGCTAGCATTGCAACGCCGCCAGATTTTTTCAAGCATGTGAGCCAACACTAATAAGGGTCTCCCAATATCGAGGCAAAGCCAGTGTCCTGTTCTTCCCACGCTTACTATTCTTCCACTTGATTTACAAGAATGCGATTCGCAGTAACTCCTCATTCCCTCCACTCATTCATTCCCTCCATTCCCTGCCGTGTAGGCAGGGAAACTTTTAAAGAATATTCAGGATGCTGGGGTTAATTATTTAATTTTTTTTTATTTATAGGATACTGCAGGCCCATTTAGCGGCCCCAGCAGGAGTGGTTACATATACATTCAACCAATGATTGTACGTAGTAGGCAGATCGGTACAACAACAAGAAAAAAGAACGCCAGGCATTGTAACACACAAGAAAGGGTAGAATGTATATACACACGTACAGTAATCGTAAAATACAGTAAAATAAAGGGGGGAATCATTACATCAAAACAAAACGACATACTACTACGTCTATTTAATCATTTGTTCTATTAGCTCAGCACTCTGCAGCCATGTCAATGGAAGGGCGTTATTATATAGAGGCTAAAGGCACGAAAGGGGAAACGGTTCGCAATCTTGAAGCGAAGGTTTCTCAAACGAGGCGCTTAATCAAAAGAATCACTTACAAGCAAAGTGGCATAAAAGAACCAACTTTCATAAGGCTCATCCAAGCGTTTGTCATAAGAGAAATTACGTATTTCGCCGCATGGCATATATGATTCGTAGCAGAGAAAAACTAAAACTAAACAGTCTGATAAAGAAAATGTACAACGAAGCGCTAGAACTCATTCAAAGCACAAGTAGAGAGAGGCTCCTAGAGCTAGGTTTATGCAACACCATTGAGGAAGTGATAAAGGCACAACGATGGGAATGATAGAGGCCTATTTTTAAACGAAGACTGGTTGATCATAATTATAACTAGCCACGATATCATTATGAGAGATGCAGTATTCGAGGACTCCGGAAAATTCGACCACTTCAGGTTCTATAACATGCACCTAACTCTAAGCACAGGGGCCTCAAGCATTTTCGCCTTCATCGAAAATGCGGCCGCCGCCACCACCGCGATTATATTCCCACGACTTTCCGGTCAGCAGTCAACCACCATAACCACTAGACTACAAGAGCGGGTGAAAGGCTGGTGAATACATCCAAGGAAACTAGGCATCAATTGTCACACACAATATGGCACCAAATGCATCATTTCTCGAGACATCTCACAGTCCCCTTTTTTACCTATAAACATGCATCCCGTCGCCCCTGCAGGCAAAGCAGCGCAAAAGCTATCATAAAGTGCGTCGGAAACAACAAAGAAGCGGTATTCGTAGATGCTGCTCGTTACAAACACAAAAACTACAGAAGAACTAAGACAGAAGTACTACATTCATTGACACTACTCAACCGCTTGCCCACCACCTTACTCTAAACTCAGTAGGTCGCGTCTGTCTAATGGCGACAACTAGAAGCCAAGTCATATCAGAGTCCGGCCATACTACATGTTCTATATCCAGATATATAAACGCCCAATCAATGCAAATATTGCGATGCCCGAGCTACCTTAGAGCACATTCTATGGGAATGCCAAGGATTACTTCACAGTGATCATAACACGGCCACTACCGACAGCCTTCGCACGCGCTGACGGGCCGCGCTGCTCAGCTACGCCGAGAGAAGGGCAGGGTTCTTGTCTCGTCGTAGCCCGTGAGATAGTCGGTAGTCCGTAGACGACGATCCATTTATTTGCGGAAGTGAACGTCGCAAAAGGCCCCGGTAGGTCCATCCCTACTCGCTTGAACTTTCGGTGAGGTGGTTCGATGCTCTGCAGAAGCCCGGTTGGTCTAGTCGGCGGTGTCTTTTATCGCTGACATTCTCGGCAAGTCCTTACCTAATGGACGACTCGGCAGTGATGCGAGGCCAGTGGTAGTTTTTTTGGTATCCGCGCAAACGCGTGAGAAAATCAAAGGTGCCCTGCCGTCGGATCGTCATGCAAAGCTTCCGGAACCTCTGGATGTATTACTGAAGGCACTAAGAGGAAATAGTTGGCTCAAAGTGGCGAGAACCTCTTCTTTAGGAGAAAACCGCTTCGCAAGAAAAACGAGCCCAGTCCTCGCTTGAACTCCTTTGTAACAATGTGAATACCTTGGTTTGCCTTCGAGGTATTCCAAAGGCCCCTGAGCTCCGAATCTGATCGCTGTCGTTCGGGGAAGTCGTAGGCACTTATGGTTCCCAAGAAGCAGTCATCATTCTGCTCGTCCTGTCACGGCGGATCGACGGGGGCGCGTGACAGGCAGTCGGCGTCAGAGTGCTTTTGCCCGAACTTCTGAAGGACGGCAATGTCACAATGTTGAAGCCTGAGACTCCATCGTGCAAGCCAACCTGAATGGTCCTTCAAGTTAGCAAGCCAACGTAAACCGTGGTGATCGCTCACCGCTTTGACGGGCCCGCCTAGAGGTAGGAGCGAAACTTTCACGCAGCCTAGAGGACGGCAAGGCACTGCCTTTCTTTTGTTCAATAGCTGGCTTCCGCCTTGGACAGCGGCCGTGTAGCATAGCTGATGACCCTTTCCAGTCCATCAGCCCTCTGCACAATGATGGCACCATGTCCTACGCTGCTTCCGTCGGTGAGGATTTTTGTATCATCCGCCGCGTGATTATGGTGCTCAGCTGCTAACCGAATGGCTTCAGTTCGATCCCGGCCGCGCCCGTCGCATTTCCATGAAGGCGAAATGCTAGAGGCCCGTGTGATGTCAGTCCACTTTAAAGAGCAGAAGATGGTCGAAATTTCCGGAGCCCTCCAATCTCTTCTAATCAGGGCATCTCTCCTAATCATATCGTAGTTGTGGAACCTAAAACCCCAGATATTGTTAATATTATTTCCGAATCACCGTATTCGTTGAAAAGCGCAATTATCGGAGGATTTTGCAGGCATCGTTTCAGTTCTCAAAATGCTACGACTTGTGCCGTTTTCCAGTTGAATTTCTCGTCGGTCCTCCTGAGGTACGTTAGTGGCTCGTCGATATGTGAGAATTCCTGGGCGAAACTTTTGTTTTAGGCGCACAAGCTGATAAATCGGCGTACGGCCCTGTTGTAGGTGGCTCGTGGGAGAGCAGTGTTGGCCGCTGTTTTCCGCGGCTCTGGGCGCACTCTAGACTTGCTAATGACGTAACGCACAATCAAGAGCTCTTCGTACGCGAAGTGGCACATTTCTGGCTTCAAGATGAGACCAGAGCTCTTGATTGCTTGAAGTACAGTTCAAGGCAACAAAGTTGATCGTCGAAGTTTAAGGTAAATACTTAGACGTCGTTCAAGTACATAAGCCAAGTCTGCCACTTCAAACCGGTCAGTACTGTATCCGTAAGGCGTTGGACTGTCACAGGTGCCGAGCATAGACCAACTCGAAGAGGCCGTTTGGTGTTAGAAAGGCAGTCTTCTCTCGGTCTCTCTCGTCTAGGTCGATTGGCCAGTAGCTGGTCTTGAGGTCCATCAACGAGATGTACTTCGTGTTGTGTAGTCAGTCCAGGACGTCGTCTATCCGTGGGAAAGGATACCAGTCCTTGTTGATTTTCGTCAGGCGACGATAATCGACGCAGGAATGTGGGGTTCTATCTTTATTCCCTAACACCATGCGAGACGCGCACGGACTTTCGGACGGCTGGATATTGTCGTCGCGTAACATTTCGTCGACTTGTTTCTTCACGGCTTCTTGTTCTCTCGTCGAAACTCAGTACGGGCACTAACGGATCGGTCGGGCACTTTCCTCTGTTATGGTGCAATATTTTGCGACTGGGGTGTGTTGAATGCCTGACGACGACAAGATGTCGTCCTTTTATTGTAGGAGAAGGATTTTGAGCTATTCTTGCTTATGCTTCGGAAGGCATGGATTGGCGTCGAAGGTTGGTTGGAGACCTCAGTTCGCCAAAGCAGGTTCGTAAGCATCGAAGAGGGCGAAAGCATTGCTGGCGTCCACGAATTCGTCCATGTAGGTGACCGTCGTACCAATGTGGAGGTACCTGTATTTGTGGCTGAAGCTCGTCAGTATTGTTTTCGCTTGCCCAGGACGCAGCTCGGCTACGTCTTTTGCGACGCAAACCTGATGGCTCCGGAGCAGGCGCTGGTCGCCATCAATGACGCCTTCTGAGTATGTTGGTTCTACGGTGTCGACGTTAATTATCATGCTTGCGAGGCATAAAATTTGTGACCTGCTCCTCCATCACATTAAAGGCACGGTGACCGATTTTTCGATCCGGTGGTATGGCAATTTCACTGGAAAGCGTTATCATTTGGGATCTTAGGTCAATGACTGCACCGCGTAGACTTAGAAAATCCATGCCAAGAATGATGTTCTTCGAACAATGCTTTAGGACCACAAAGCTCGCCTAATAAGCCGCACTGCCAGTGGGGATTCCCGCCGGGCAGAATTCAGTCGGCGTTATCTGATGGCCTCCGGCTGTCCGGAGTTTAGGCCTTTCCCAAGATGTCTTCATTTCTTCAACTTCGTGGCGAATAGCCCACTGATGACATGATCGGCTCCAGCGTCAATCAGAGCGACGACGTTGTGGCCGTCAATACAGTCAACTGAGAAGAAACAAAAAGCGAACAAGATAGCTTTCACTTGAAATGCATAAGGGATCATCTGAATTTTTTCTACATTAAGGAAGAGCATGATATCCTGCGTTGAGAGATGCCGCATACAAGCAAGTCCAGCAGAGCGCCTTGTTTAATAACCACTTGTGCGATTCCTGTTTTCTGTGGATCTCGCAGCACACAGCCTTAAGTAGGCTTTATACTTCTCTTGCACTGCATGCGTATGGTTGTTCTTACGGAATAACGTTAACCAGCTCGTTTCGAAGAAATTGTGGTGTCGACGTTAACATCATTGGTTGTGAGCAAAATATCCCCCCTCCTACATGAGTGGGAATTGAGAAAGATGAAAATTAAATCAACGACAAAAATGTTCGCTTCAAATGAGAACAAAAACCACGCCCAATAATGCTATCGCCTTCTACTCTTGAAGGCGAAGCTCAAGTGTCCTCCAAGGTTTATTTTTTTATTGAGACACAGATGGAATCTTTTACTTCGAGGCGGCGCGAGCGGTTACATGTAGAGCCTTCTAGTTCAAGACAATATGGCTGGCCCTTCAGGTTGGAAGCTGTGCGTTCGGTTCGCCTCACGGCGAGAGTGGCATATTTTGGTGGATGTAGTGCGACTTAATAACAATCGACGTTTTGTGTGTATTGACCATTTCGTTCCAACTGAGTTCTCAGATCTGTTCCTAGAAAACGCACGATGGCTCGATGAACAAGACTCCATGGCGGTCATATTAATGGTATAGTGCTCTGTATACTACTGACAAAGCATGCCTATGTGCGTTCATGGTGGGATGTGTGGCTTTTAAAATTCCTTGTGCATACTTTTAGTTAACTATATAACTGCTAATTTCTATTGTCTAATGACGCGCGCATAGAGGATCCAGGTCTCTCTATTTCACTTGTTTTCGTGTGTCACCACATCCAAGATTATTAAGAATAAGATTGACTTACCACTCATCTTCGCCAAACAATATATATATATAAATATATATAAGGCTACTCAACTTAACGGCACTCAGATTAAAGGCATACCACTAATAACGCAAAAGCTTTCGGGGCTATCGGCTTTTGCACGTTTTCTAAGAAACTTTAGGGAAGATTAAAAAATTATATGCATACTAATCAAAATCTTCCGCCTACATTTTTTTTTACTATCGTGGTATCAACATGTTTACTTTTTAACCGCTATGATGTTACACATATAAAGATGATCCTGAGTGTAAAAACACCACGAGTGTTTTTTTTTTGCGGGATATTCTGATACATCTAATTCCTCATTTAGGAACATCGACAACGACGCGACGTCAAAGCACAAACAGCGATGAAAAATGATACATGTGGAATGCCGTTCGATGCAACTAACGGCTGGTTCTTGATGTCGGCTACCGAAAACTAAGAACAACAGCATGTTTATCTTTATGAATAACTTTGGCCTTTTCATGAAAGTACCATCGTAAAATTAAAATTAACTGACTCTAAAGCACTCCATCACAATGACATGAACTGTTGTTAGAATACCATACTAATCACATATTTGTTTTGAAGATAGCATGAACGTTAATAGGAAAATCTTATTAGCTATACACTGATTTTTCTTCCTGTTCACGAATATCGCACCTGCCAGTTCACACACGCACCATGTAAAAACTGCTATTGTTTAGCTCGTGCTTCCTTTACATTTAAAATGCTGTTTATCTCACGGTGACAGTTTTATCTAGATGTATGGACCGAAACGTGTGAGGAATGAAGAAATGGCTATTCTGAGCGACCAAATTAAATACTCGAAAAATCATTCAAACAAAATACCACAGCTAAACAGTCTCGGAATGCGAACTAGCGGTGCGGTGCGGTGTTGAAATGCTCGAGCAATGCTCTAGAAGCTGGCACAAGCGCTACATGCTGTCCCCCCTAAATTTCTTGCGGGCGGTCAAACTGCCAAAGTGCCACGTTGAGTAAGCACACAACATTGTCTGCATACACCCGAACAAAGACAGGCACAACGCACGTCTTTACGTGATGAATATACACCAGGTTACGCTCGAACATTGTATGCCGACAATGGTATGTCAGCAACAAAATCCCTGCCACTTAATTTAATCTCGCATCCGTCTGAATTCATTAAAGTCCGCATGAAAGTACACTTCCCTACTTCAAAGTCACACGATATTTAAAAAATTAGGGGTCCTTCTCCTATCGGGAACATGGAGGCGAGCGAGGCTTGACCTGTGCGTGCGTGACGTGCACGCACAGTGCACGTCACGCATTGGGGATAACCCCAATGGCTACCCTGCACTGGGGATAACCCCAGTGCAGGGTAGCCTACCGGGCTCAGCCCAGGTTAACCTCCCTGTCATATTTTTATTCTCATTCACTCTTTCTCTGCCGCACTAGCAATGCTGCCTCCTAAATTATAGAGCACAGTTCTTAGGTGCCCCTTCCTGCGTTGAGCGGCGTCACCGTCACCGGTTCCGTTCCAGTCGGCGGCGTAACCGATACACATAAAAGGTTAAAATGCGAGAAAAAAAAGTGCCGAGGATCCAATGTGATCTGAACCCGGGCACCCTGCGTGGCAGTCGAGTATTCTACCACAGAGCCACGCGTTGGCGCTTGCGCTATCTCGACAAAATGCAGTTCGCGAAAGTCTACGTGCAGCCGGACTTTTGCATTATTGTTTCTTTTCTTTTATATTTAGTATTGGCAGTACACTGTACGGCACAGTGTACTCCTATGCGCGTGTGTCTAAAAACAATCTTCAGTAAGACACATGAGCGCCGCCACAATGGGTTGTTAAACGAATGTATTTTTTTTTACATCGCAACATCAGTTAATAGGCCACTAAGAGTCGAATGCGCCAATCCAATCGTTGACACTTTTTATGTGTGTGTGTCCGCAGTTGTCAGGTCAAGAAGAAAAAAAAGTTGCCCAAGACATTGAAAAAACTAACCAAAAAGTAGCCAACTTATGCCATGGGCAGTAGAAGTACCCAAAAGAAGTCAAGCCTTGTGAGTGAAAACGACAACGAATATTTTAAATGCGAAGCATTTCTTGCGTACTGCAGGCACTTTTAGCGTTTCTATCTGCGTATCTATCTATCTATCTATCTATCTATCTATCTATCTATCTATCTATCTATCTATCTATCTATCTAGCCGCCTACGTCTGGGTGATCTCGTGATTACCCCTTTAACTTGGGGTAGACCAAAATTAGTATGTGAGAATAAGATGGTTTGACGAATATGACTCGCTGGTCGTGACATGAATAATGACAATCCCGTCACGTACGTCGTCAAACTCTTTCGGGCAAACCCTGTGGCACATACCACGGGGCGGGTATGTGCCACAGGTATGCGGGTATGTGCCACAGGTGATTGACAGTTTACACTACCCAGGAACGGCGAGAAAAACATTGGTACTTTTAACGCCAGAGCGTTAAAAAGCTGTCGTCATCAGCAGCGTTGGCCGGACGAATGCAAGTAATAAATGTCAGAGTCCCAACAGGAATCGAACCCAAGCATTCTGCGTGGCAATCAAGCATTCTACCACAGAGCCACGCCAGGTCTCCGAACTGCAATTCGAATAGACCCTAATGTTCATGAAACGTCAATTGTCGTTGCAGTGCTGGCTATCCAATTTTATAAACATTACATATGCACTCCGATGATACAGCCGTCACGCCGGGTTAACATCAATTATAGTAAAGCGCCATCCACTGAAGTTGATATATGTTGCAGTGTCCAGGGCTACCATCCTGGCGAGCACAAGCGCTACATATCAGTTTACCGCTTCTGGTGTTGCTACTGCCCATGTTGCTGTTGGCATCGTTACGCAACTGTAAACAACTTGTTATGCAAAACATATGCGATTGTGGAACATATGTCTGTGCGTACACATTTGTACATATCTTTAGCGCAATTTCGTAACGTTTCGCTCAATAAAACATTACAACACAGTCCCCTTCCCTCCGCATGCTTCGCATAACATCGATTCCCAAGGTACGTGGAATCTGCCGAATTTTTATTTAAATGGCTCAGTGCAAAATCCTTCTGGTGAAGATGTGAATAAGTATAGTGTGAACACACCAAAATCGGAATAGTTGAGATTCAAGCATAAATTGTTGAGCAGAAGAAGTGACATTTGGGCAAGTTGGAATTGGTTATGCATCTTTGAACTAGGCAGCGCAAGAAACGAGGACACAAGAAAAGTACAACACACCAGCAGCGCCTTCTCACAACTAACTTTATCGGAAAGAACGCATACTATTTAACCCATGAACAAGTGCCACGTGCTCATACATCATTGATAGCCAAACAAATGAAAAATAAACAGGAAAAAATTGATCACATGCGCGATTTTTTTCTATGCGATAAACCGATTGAGGAAAGAAATTTCATTTTCATGCAGTGATATTGAAGGCATGCTTACACAACGATTGCATTTTTTTGTTAATATGATGAGCCTCAACAATTTCTCTAGTAGTCTCATTTTGATGCCTGAAAATACACTTGGTGTCACGAAAATTAGGGGTACATCGATGTTCTGCACAGTGTCGGGCAACGTGCGAGTACACGTTGCTTTCCAATGAACGACAACCTTACGTTCAGGCAACGACCAGTTTGCCCTATATAGACATGACCACAGGAAAAAGGAACCTCGTATACAATTGCCATTGTGCACGGCATGAACGGAGACGGATGCTTTACAGTACAGCCTCTTTTCGTCACACCTGAACTTTTTTCCGCCAGTTTCCTTTCAAGTATACCACAAATGCGATTCATTTTTTGAGGAGCCGAGAAAACAACATTTATGTTATACCGACCAGCTACATTTTTAGCGCGTGGGACAGGTTGTGCACATACGGAATTACAACGAATTTTTCTTTATCAACAGACTTTGAATTATCTATGGTGGGCGTTCCTACTTTTATGCGTTTTAGGAGCTTCTGCACGTTCACTCTGATAGCGCTTTCCGGAAAACCTGCCAATCTTAGAAGCTCGATTTGTCTCCGGTTTTATGCAAACAAGATTTGAACAAGGACGAAAATAGTAATGAAAAAAGCTGTGCCATGTTTCACGACTTTTGAATGAGCGAATTTAAAGTTTAGAACTGGTTTTTCGGATCTTGGACTGTAAATCCAACAAACATGATTGTCGGTTAGTCTAAGCTTCACATCCAAGTACTGTAATTCTTTCTTCTGAGGTACCTCATGAGTGAATTTCAACCCGTAACCACATATGTGGAAAACATCTATAACGTTAATCAGTCCGTTGATAGTTGCAACTGTGTACGAAGACTATAAAATCGTCCACGTACCTTAACACCTTGATTATGTTGTCACCGAGATTACCTTCAATGCATCTGTCTACCCTACCTAGATAAATGTTACTGAGCACTGGGGCAACTCTGGATTCAATGCAAATACCGGACCTCTGCCGCTACAATTTGCCCTTCCATTTTACACAGGTTGAGGCTAAATAAAAGGAAAGAATCTCAAGAAAAGCGCTCACAGATACACCACACCTACCGGTAAAGGCTACTTCATTGTTGTCCTCAGTTATACACTGTTTAACACTTTCCATCAGAGCATCATGAGGTATGCTGTAATAAAGGTCTTCAACGTCGACACTGAAGACATTGCAGTTACCAGGATTCGAGTGAACAAGGAAGTGAACAAGGTAATTAGAATTCTGTATCAAGAACGGATCTTTAACTTGTAGTGATTGCAAATGCTGCTGTAAGAAGGTGGCAGCTGTGCGTGTCCCCCTTCTTGGCTGCGGCACGATTGTGCTAAGTATCGCAGTAAAGTGATTCCACCATTTATTCTAGTATTCACTTTCAACATCATTTCTTGCCTGATGACGAAGTCTGAGCAATTAGTGTTTCTGAGTCGCAGTCCGTACCTAATCCAGAGAAGATACAAGCAGTTGGTCGAACATCCTATTTCTAATGACGTTCAGCGCAGAGTACTCTCAATGCGAAGTACAAAGTACTTTCAATTGTCCTGTTAACTTCCAACTTCGATTGAAAGTCGCCCCGTTGCCACATTTCTGCTTGGTTACTGTGACGCATCCGAAAACCTTTGCTTTAGTCAGCTGTAAGTGCCAAATTAAATTTTTGGATCTAGAAACACACCTCGGCCACCATGTCTTGGCACCACATGCTCTAACGCCAGCATCTGCGGCGTCTCCAGATATTCATAATTTGCCTGATATGGCGGGATCTAAACTACCAAAAAGGAGTCAAGACAATTTTCCTGTGGCCACAGGCTCATAACAACAGAAAAATTGGTGCAAATTAGCCAAGCCTGGCAACCCTGTTGCCATATGACCTGCGCAGCCAAGGAAGCCGCAGGAAAGAAGAAACAGGAAAGAAATGAGCACTCTCTCCCACAGTGGTCGTGATAATGGCTCTATTTTATACCAACGGCTTGTGTACATACAAAGCATTCACGCGATAAATGACACCATTCGCTGCAGTAAGCGTGTATGTGTCGCATATGGCTGGTGAAAAGGATTTCAAGACGTGCGCAACAGGGAAGTCACGTTATTTATGGGTGAACTGCGAGTTCGTCACACATGCGCGTCCTCTTATGCCAATTTCAGTGTATACCTAGCTAAGGAGACGAAGACGACCATTAAAGTGCCGACATTAGCTATCTATCTATCTATCCATCTATCCATCTTTCTAGCTAGATGACTAGATAGATAGATAGATAGATAGATAGATAGATAGATAGATAGATAGATAGATAGATAGATAGATAGATAGATAGATAGATAGATAGATAGATAGACAGACGGACGGACGGACGGACAGACGGACAGACAGACAGACAGACACAGACAGACAGACAGACACAGACAGACAGACAGACACAGACAGACACAGACAGATAGATAGATAGATAGATAGATAGATAGATAGATAGATAGATAGATAGATAGATAGATAGATAGATAGATAGATAGATAGATAGATAGATGCAGGCAGGCAGGCGCGTAGGCAGGAACGCAGGTAGGTAGGTTAGTAGGTAGTAGTCGAGCATGCAGACATGCAGGCAGTCATCTTGGGAAACGACTCGCGTTAACAGATGCTATATAGAGGGTTAGAAGGGTAAAATGACGCTATTCGTCAACACAGGTGAATTGCATAGAGAGTGAGCTGTTTCACGTATCACATTCATTACAAAGGGCTCAGCCATAATTCTTCATCAGCCACATCATGAACAAAATGCACATAATGACTCAGAAATATGTCGCTTCTCCGAAAAAGCATCAATGATGGAAGAGTGGTACGTTCCTGCATCGAAAAATTAGTGATTTGTGACGTAGTGGGTACCTTGCAACTGTACTTGCAGGCTCCTCGTCCAGTCTACTTCCTACCTGTCTGTGGTGGTTTTTCCCGCGCTTTTTTAAAGATGAACTGCAACCAACTCGCCCAACTGTCCCTGCTAATTCCTCATGAGAGTTTACAACGGCCTCCACAAAGACCGCTCCACCAGCTTTCTTTGTGATTGTACTGCGTGTTCTGCGGAGGTCTGAAGATTTTTTTTTTTTTTGTTTGTTGGTTCTTGGTTGTTTTTTTTTTTTTTTTTTTTTTTTTTTTTTTTTTTTTTTTTTTTTTTTTTGAAGTATCGCGATCCACCACAACACATATCTTGTAACAGGGCTCTTTCCCGGGACGTGCGAAACCACATAGTTGAAGCACATGAGCGTCTGCGACAACCTTGAATACCTGGTGGCGATAGATCTAAAGTAGATTTGCCCGACAATACTACAAGCAGCTGGCGGTCGGTTTCAAACAAAACATACGGATCTTATATTTACCCTTCGTCCTAAGGCACGAAGCATAGCCAGTCTTTTAGATTCGATTTGTGAGTATCTCCTTTCATGGGGCGTCGAAGAGCGAAACTCTAAAGGAACAGGTCGCTTTCCATCGCTTCATTGAACTGCATCTGTACCGCCCCCTAACCGAATGGTAACGTGTAGGCGGAAAGAATCGTAGGTTATTTGGCATCGTTGTTACCCGAGACGAATGGTACACAAATACCGTCCTTAACGTGCGATCGTGCTTGTTCTTGTGATGTTGCCCTCGTCCAGTTATAACGGTTAAACCTAAGAAAAATATACAAATTCCCCCTTAACCATCTATATCCCTCCCACAGATAATTTGCTTAAGTGCTCCAGCAAAACCTCGTACTCATTTTCGTGACGGCAGGTGCTCCAACCAGGGGGTGGAAAATGTGGTATTCTTTCACGTGAACATAAATCCAAATAAGCGGGCCTCTAGCATTTCGCCTCCAACTAAATGCGGCCGCTGCGGCTGCGATGCGATCCCGCTACCTTCGGGTTGGAATTCCTTTGCGACATGGTTTCTGAGGTAACTCCACACAGAGAGAAGCGCTCGTGTGTGTTCTCCCTGTCCCGTCCTCGTCACTTCAGTACCGCGCTTAAATTATGATCAGAGAGAAGTACTCGTGGAACGTCTTTATTCCATCGGCTCCGTACTCATAGCCACAACACAAAGCAAAAACCTCTCATAGCACGCATCCAATCACGAGCCGGCACATACACAGAACAAACAAACACGTTCAACAATCACAATCGCGGCGCAGTCTTTCACGCGTGCATGTTCGGATGCAAACGCACAGCGCGTTCGGTGCAACGCCACGGAGCGTTGGGCGCAACGCCACAGTGCGTTCGATGCAGCGCCGTAGAGCGTTGGATGCAACAGTGTCCACATTTGGATACGCGACTTATTTTACAATTTTTAGGAGCGAAGCTTCTTAGGCCCGCACCCCGACGTCGCCGTCGCCGTTGAAGCTCCCTGCAACATAGATGCGGCGCGGCGCATAAAAAAGAGAATGAAACGCCGCGCGCGCCGAACGCAGAGCGGTTTGGTTCTAGCGCACCAGAAATTCGAGGTTAAATAAAAGAAATAAGCTGTGTGCACAACTGGTTTTAACGGTCGTCTTCACTTTCACCATCTTTATCGTGGATTGCGAAATGACAACCATCACTCTAGCGCAGTACGGGCGCTTTGTCGAAGGTAGTAGCAGACGCTCTCCCCACCCGGCGGCGGCGTAAAGAGAAAAGGCGCGCGGCGGAAAAACAGTTCGCGTTTATAAACGACAGTAAAATTGATCGAAAACCACGTTTGTACATATACTAAAAAAAACACAGCATATCCACGGAGTGAATGATGATGAGTGGGCGAAGCTGCGGAGGTTCAGCGGTAAACCGTGCATCTTCCGTGAATTCTGCCCGGTACATCATCACCGACTTGAGATCGGGCGCGTTTATACTAAATGGTCGATGAGAGTTATGGTGACTGAAGCAATCATGGTTACACCGTGAAATCTTCAGTGGTTTCGCCCAGCAGTAATCAAAGCGATAGTGTGTGTGAAATTTTATTCAAACTTCAACGACCGGTCGTCGTCCATGGTCCGCCAAGCAGCACGATCCGGCAAGCGCACTCGTACGGCGGTCCGCGCAATCGGAGAGCAGCTGCACCGCCAACGCCATCTAGCGTACCTTCACCCAACCGCCATATTGTACGCATGTCTATAGGACAGCGCCCTCTCGGAAACGAGGCGAGAACTGGAGATGACGGCACCATACCCACGGAGTGAATGATGATGAGTGGGCGAAGCTTCGGAGGTGCGTCGGTAAACCGGTAATCTTCCACAAATTCTGCGCAGTACATCATCAACGACGTGAGATCGGGCGCATTTCTACTAAAGGGTCGATGAGAGTCATGGCGACTCGCAGCTCACTTTAATTTTACATGTACGTTGTGAATTTTTTTATTGTTTAATCACGCACAGGAGACATCTCACACAGGCACTACCTTGAAGGTCGAAATCCAGTGCCTACTGGCTACTCAGAATGCATGGACAACCGAGGACCGCCGAGGTGATGCCGTAAGGAGCTTCACCCCTAAATATATTCATCATATACAAGTACCGCCATCTAGCGGACATTCCAAGAACTAAACGAGAGGTGGCTACCTACTACATACATCGAGGACGCACGACCCACGGCTTCGCCCCTAAAAATAGGGACCCACTTCAGATTATTTAGGGCTGCTCACAGAACATGGATAGTCGTCCTCAGAAGCGTAAATATGATGATGAAGACGATGAGCAGCTTGGCAAGGTTGCGGAACGAAAAGCCAAAGCAGCGGCAGCAAGACGAGCCCGGCAACAGGATCCTGCGGTTAAAGCACGATGAGCGGAGCTACAACGGCTACGCCGACAGGATCCTGCTGTACGTGCCAGAGCGGCCGAACCTAAGCGCCAAGGCGGCCAACAGTTTCAAAACACATATAGGTGTTTGCGTCCCATTTCTAAGGAGCTTCGTTCGTCGGTTGTATTCGTACAAGGAAAAACTGCTAGTTTTTGTGCACTCATGGCAAGAAACAGACCAGGTAATGGTAAATTGAGCATTCTTGTTGCCGAAAGTTTCTTTAGATCACTTTTAGTCGAAATATCTTGCTACACACGATCGCTTTGGTAAAAGCAGCGCCGTGTTTAAGGATGCGTTGGAAAATGGGGTATGTCAGCAAAAATTTCAAGATGTTTTCATATTCTTTTTTTAGGAATGCTCGCTGCAAGCAGCTAACTGCCACATGTAATTTTAGTACGCCGTTGAATTCGGTTTATCACGAAATATAGAATGACTGAGTGTGTAACAATTACATCACCATATACGCTCTAATCACAATTAATTGCTCTAAAATATACTATAACTCATTCTTACGCTTCCACTTGCTTTATGTTTAGTCTCCAGAATCGCGGCCTCAAATTGTATCAATTGCATGCATTTAAGCGGACAGGGTAAGCAAAAATATTGAAAAAAATGATTCTTTTCTTTTTGCGCAATTTGGAATCTGCGGCCTTTTCTCGACCAGAATCAGTCATTTGTTTCTCTCAGTGCGAATTCTTTTGGTTTCAAAATGACAGATTTCAAAACTTGTGCGGCGGCCTGCCATATCCCCATTCTTATGTAGCAAGGAATTCTTTGCAGTTCAAGCATGAAAGCCATATGCAGAGGTTACAGTTCGCAAGCTAGAGTGCATTTTCGCACATTCAGAAAAGAATGGGCCCAGAACTGCGAAAACGAAAGAAAGCAGAGGCATCAAGCTTTCTGGTGGGAAATCTATATCTGGCCGGGGACAACTATTAATCTTTGGCCATTAAAAGAAACATAGCCAGCTTGGAGGACATGCGAAAAGCTGTCCGAGCCACATATTTCCACATGGCGTCAACGGACACCAATCCAGCCCACGGCCTTTGCACGAAGGACGCTGACTCTTGGTGCAAATTCAACAAAGCCCAGTTGAATGGTGAACCATTCGTTCATAAAGAACACCTTCCAGCATCTGTTTTTGATGCTGTTAAGCCAATTGATCCTCAACTAGCAAATCCAGAATTACTTGCTAACTGGCTCGATGGGAAAACGCAAAACCCCATCGAGTCGTTCAACGATATCGTGTGGGAGCGCACTCCAAAAAAAGATTTCCTCAGACAACAAACGTTGAAAATATGCACTCTTGATGCTGAGCTCACTTTTAATGATGGCAATATAGCCTGTGTGAATGTGCTGAGCACCTTTGGAATTTCGGTAGGTCACTGCGCAGTGCAGGGCCTACGCAGTGCAGGGCCAGCGGATACGAAGTGCTACTAGACGTATTTCTTACATGTTGACGTTTGCGTTTTCCTGGCTTGATATTGTCTCGAGGTCCATGACTCTGAAGACGAAATGTTCTGACGCCGAGATGCTCCGTCTCTGTCATATCAAGAAGCTTGATAGTACGACACTTCTTGCTTTTTTGTGTTTTGGTTTTGGGCGTGTGTATTTCGAAAGTATCGCGAACGTAAACAAGAAGGTGTCATTGTTATATGCTAATAATTCTCAGAGTTCGCTAGCGTCATATCCGCCTATTTGCGTAAACTGCATCCGGAATCAGATATTGCTCAGTCGGAATCATGTTCATACTAAAGCTACTGTTATTTTCATAATGACAGTTCAGTCTTTATAAAGTGCGACGTAGACTCTATTTACGTTCACTCGAACAATCCAAAAATATGAATTTTACACTACACTAAAACATTTCTATATGCTAAGTAGTGCATCATTGATAATTTGGAGAAAACCGAAAGTGTTAATTTCGTTATTTCTTCTTTCGTTTGATCAATAGTGTTTCAGGTGCGTGTTCCATAGCTACCAGTATATTTGTTATTCAAATGACCTCACAAATTACCCTCCAACAGCTACTTTTCTGTTGGGCTTAGCGTCAATAGACAATATCGCTGTGCAAGTGAGCACATGTGTCTAAGTGCAGAATAAGTCAAGCCCTCCTGAAGAGTGGTTTCAAAGAAATCTTTTCATAATATAAAAGTGAAATATTTTAGAAATGCCCATGCCATTTGGGGAAGCAATATGATCTTTCTATGCTTGGACAACGTTTCCTAAAACATCCAAATACATTTAGGAAGTACGTCCGGCGTAATGCTAAAAACAAAAGTTCTGTTCCCCAACCGACTACTTCCACAGAGACATTCATGTCCACAAGCTAAAGTCAAAACTTGGAGGACGCTTGAGCTTCGCACTCAAGAGTAGAACTCGGTATCATAATCGGGCTTCGTTCACACCACCTCCTTGATCGCTAGGCTGGCTTCGTATCGGTGGGAACCTCAGCCATGCCGTAAAGAAAGGAACGTCCGTGAGCGTAACATTGGCCGTTTCATGCTATCCTAGAATGGGTACTGCAAGTACACTTGCGAAGTGGCCCCTAAGTCCTAGCTAATTCTTGCGAATTGGCGAAGTACCCACTACGTGTCCGTAAGACAGCACGCACACCTACGCAGCTGCCCGCTTTCTTCATGCTGTTTCTGATACTGTTGATTAATTATGCCTGATTGCTTTGTCATGGGTGCACCTTTAAAACAGGCATACGTTGCAAAACTCACATGTGTTGGTGCCTGGTGCTATTCTACGCTTCTGCCACGCTATAGCACATGTGTTAATGACACTGCTCGCACTGCATGACGTTTATATCTTGCTTTCTTTTGTCTCAATAGTTTCAAGCAATGGCGTACCTCTGTGGTAGAACACCTGCTTGTCTCGCAGACAGCCTGGGTTTGATTTTCACAATTGCCACGGACTTTTTGACTCGGTTACCTCCGTCCGTGCCATTCCGGAATGGCCTTGCCCTCATGAGGTTAAGAGTTTGCAGCGTTTTCTTGAAAATATTGCACTTCACCGAGCTATAATACTACGCTGCGCATAGCTGATGGTTCCGCTGAATCAACCAGTTCGAAAAGCGTGAAGTGGAGTTGGGGTGAACCTCAGCAAAACGCAAAGCTCTGACCAGTGCAACTGCGGAGACCGCAGCTCTAAAGCTTCACCACTTAACCAAGATTTTCGTGCTGCAAACAGACGCCAGCGACTATAGACTCGGCGCTGTATTGCTAGAGGATTTCGAGGGTGCGTTACAGTCAGTTGCGTTCGCAAGTCACACTTTAACGCCAGCTGAGAAAGAACTATGTTGTCACAGCGGGAATGCCTCGCTATTGTATTCTAACTCAAGTAATTTGACATCTATTTGGACGGTGCCCCTTTTACAGTCCAAAGAGACCACATCGCGCTCACTTCGCTGAATGGTTTACAGAATCTTGCAGCCTGCCTAGCTTGTTAGATATTACGACTACAGAAACATCATTTCTCGGTCGAGCATCGCTGTGGTGCGCAAAACAAAGTAGCTGATGCATTCTCTCGTGCGCCTTTGCCCGAGCCTTCTTCGTCATAGGAGACTCCCTCCCTTGTCGCTGCTGTGGATACAGATCCTCGGTACCTCAGTACCCTGTGGGGAACCCTGATCACCAGGAAGCGTCTCCTCGAGGAGCAACGAAAAGACGGCCTTTGTCGGCGGATCCTGAACCATTTAAGTACCGTGGCCCGTATGGTGCATCTTGCCCATTTTGCGACGCCCCAATCCGCGATGTAACTGCCACACACTTATTGTGGACCTGCATAAGTCTACAATTAAGCCGTCGTCGTCACCTCCGTGCAAAAGTCCTAAGGCCTGGCCCACCGCCCGACCTTGACTGCTGGATTCGCGGACCTCACCACCACTCATTACTTGACTTTATACACGAAGCAAACTTGCATGTGTATTTTTGAATCAAAAAGTTATTATGCCTAAGGGCAGACTTTCGAAAAAAAACTGACCATGACATGCAAGCAAGTGGTGAGTTTGATTCTGACGTCTTCGCTGACGACGGCCTCCTACTGCGGTACATCCCATAAGCTGTTGAGGATGATGGTAATTCACCCTTCCGCGTCTTCATCCAAGGATACTCAGGAAGGACTTCATTCTCTACTTCCACGATGCCGCTTTAGCCGGTCACAGTTCTGCCAGAGAGACTTACGATAGGTTATGTGAGACTGCCACATCGCCATCCATGCGGAAAGACGTCATACGTGACGCGTGAAGTTGCTCGGTCTGCCAAGTTTTGAAACCGTGAGGCGGACTCCCACCCGGCTATATGCAGCCATTACTCAGCCAAATAACCTGGCAAATCATCGCGAGGGATATAATGGGTCCTTTCCCCCGTGCATCGCGGGGAGACCGCAAGCCTCGGGTTTTCCACCACAATTGATAACGGACAATACCGCGTACTTCACTTGTCATACATATGTGTAAATATGTTGAGCTTTGGGCATCAAACTCAAAAATACATCGCCGCACCACGCACAAGCTTATATCACAGAACGCGTGAATGAATCGAAACTTGCAAGCGATGCTGAGGGCAAATATCGCGCACCATACTCAATGAGAACTAACAGACAATAATGCCAAGGAAAGTATAGAGGATGTTATTAGTAGTAAATGGGATGTAAATGAGAAGGAAGAAAAGTGGACGAAAAGATAACTTGCCGTGTGCAGGGACCGAACCAGTGACCTCCGAATGAAGCGTCCGATGCTCTACCAACTGAGCTACCACGGCGGCCGTCCCCCCGTCCACTTTATGGGGTATACATGTGCATTTAAACGTGGGAGCGCCATTCACCGCCTCCAGTAGCAATGACGGCGAGTGTGGATCATTCTTTTTCATTCTTTTTTTCGAAAATATTCGAAATACCGAATATTTTCGAATAGTTTTCGAATAATCAGCACCGATGGGAGAACGGCAGAACAAACAAAGCCTTGGAACAGCTAAAGGTTATTTTTATTCTTTTAATTCCTTAAGTATTCTGCACGCAGCCCAAGCTTTTACCAGACTACAGACGCTATATTGGTTGCCGGATAAACGTGTTTTTTCTGAAAACTCACGTCTTGCTCACTTTTTACTCTGCTGAAGCTGTATCGCATTAATCAGCTCCTGTCTTCATCTTGTAATAACTGAAGGTGGGGACTACGACTGCATGCACCTTCATGACTAATAACAGATGCAAGTGTTGCGTTTGCGTAGATTGTTCTTGCAGATGTAGATTTCAACGCCGATTGTTATGTGCTTTCGGTGCGCACGCCATTTTGTGATGACAGGTTGATCTGTTTCATTACACCTTTAGCTGTATCCGCGGTGTTTGGTTGAAAATTGCTTAGTTTTTGTGTCCCTGTTTTATTTAAAATCAGGCGACAAAGTCTCACATTGATAACTTTAGTGAATGCTGTATTTGAACCTGCAGTTACAAAATATTACGAGGGCTCTAGTTCCTGCTGAATGCG